>LPNX010677063.1:120525-135062 GCA_001517045.1 Pseudotsuga menziesii | reverse complement strand
TCATCACCACAGTGTTGCAGCATGAGGGAAGGAATTGGGATTTCTTTTTATTTTGGTCAGATATTCATCCTAAAAAAGAAGACCAACAACCAAAGAGACATACTGACAAGGGGAAGGTAATGATCAAAAAGCTAGGTCACTCACTCAAATCTACAAGTAAAGATGAGGTCAAAGCCAAGAAGGTGACAGAGCAGGTAGCAAAATAGGTGAAGGATGACAGTCAGCTCAAAGTGGTTTCAGAGTACCCTAAAGCCAAGTACTCATTGTTTGCAGGTGAAGATGTGCAGCCTTGTTTGAAATCACCACCAGTAGCACATTCTGAGAAAGCTAGGACTGCTGATATAGAAAGAACTGTTACCCTTGAAGAGGAATTACAAGCTAAACCAAGGAGCCCTCTTACCATACTATCTGAAGATGAAGGTTATTTGCTGGAGGATGAACAACAGATTGTTGAGACAGAGCCAAGTACAGAAGCATGTGGAGACTTTCCTACCTCAAGGGTAAAATCAGACAAGTCTAAGAAAAAGAAAAAAGAAGAAGGTAGCTTCATACAGAAGGTCATACAAAAGGCCTCAAACCAGACCTACTAACAAGCTGAGATGGAACATGAAAAAGCTGCTTAACCCCAAACTAGAGTCCAAACAGGAAGCTGTGGTGATTAGTTCTTCCTCTAGTGAAAAAACAGAAATGGTTGAAAAGAGAAGTAAAGGTAAGGGAAAGAGAACTGTCAAGCCTTCTTCCTCTTCCCAACCTGCAGAGACAAAAAGACCACAGTTAGTAGGAGAAAGTGAACAGCCTAGGTCTGAATTATTTGAAATAATTGCTGAAATTAAAGCTAGACTTACCAAGCAGCAAGAAGAAGATACAGCAAAGGCAGATGCTTTTGGAGATCATAAATTGGATGAAGAGGATCAAGATATTCTCAGGCAAGCAGGATATTTAGTAGAATCAGTTGTTCATGATGATTTTTTAAATCTTTTAATGCAGGAGGACAATATATCAGAAATCCCAAATTTTGATGAAGAGAATGTACAGGAAAGTATTCAGAGATACAGGAAACACATGAAGCACCTGCAAGAAACGAATGATGAATTATTCAAAGTTAATAAAGGGCTGGTAGAGAAGTTGCAGGATATGCATAAGCATTTTTTGGAGCTGTCAGAAGTTTCTAAAGAAGTCCTTAGCAGGAAAAGAGTTGCTGACAGGTACTGTGCAAAGCTGGAGAAGACTGTTGATCATCTACAACAGGAAAATGAAGACCTGCAGAAAAGGATAACTGCTATAGAGAAAAAGGATAAAAGAGCTAAGAAAAGGGCTCGAGGTCTAGATGGTATATCTCTTCTTATGGAGGCATCGAAGGAGATCTGAGGCAGTTTGTAGTTAGTGGTTCTTTAAGATAAATATTTGTTTTTGGTTAAGAGTTTGCTATTTTTAGCAAGCATGTAATTTTGTAAAAGTAACTTTTTACTTTACCTATTTAGTGGCTCGATGGAGGTAGTTAGGAGGTGAAACCTAACTGATTTTGGGAGAACTTTCTTATTTAAATGAGTTAGCAAGACATTATTAGGGTTCTGGATTTTTTGGGAGCATCAGGAGGTCTGCTAGCTGATTATACTTTCAGGCTTATTCAGTGATAGGTACTGTACTCTTATATACATTTACTGATGAAACTATGAATATATGACTCTTTCCCCTTCATTTGGTCTGTGTTGGCTTTGTTATAAGCTTGTTTAGCTTCTTAATTGACAAATTCAGTGCTGGTTAATGTGTATTTTCTGGTGTTGCTTGTCCATTATGTGTGAACTTCAATACAGGCTGTTTGTTGGATTTTTGTGATATACATGCATCTTTATCAGTTATATGTGTTTGATTTAGTTGTTGCTTATTTACTGAATGTATTCCCTGCATGATCTTGAAACTTACAACCAAAAACACATAAACAAAACCCTAAACCCTAGTTTGAATTGAGTTTTTCTCTTGAGATTGTGTTGGCTTGTTCCCCTAGCCTTAGGAACAATTTCTGGCAGAAACACCACTGAATCTCTATTAACTATGAAGTTGTCTATGGTACCCAGGAATGTGTTGCAGTATATGGTTGGGTGTGTCACCCATTCAGAGTAGACTACATAGCCAAGGTCTGAGGAACCTGACTCACTTTGTTTGATCCTTTTGGAAACGACGAGATTCACACTTTTGTTCTCTTCTCAATGTGGACTAGACATGGGATACCCCATATTATGCTTATTGTGCAACCTAGTCCAAAAAAATGAACTTGATCGAAAATGTAGCCATTCACAATATCGTAGTTTTGTTGATGTGTATTATTAGTACACACTGAGTTGTGGAACCATAAGATAAAAATAAAATAAAAGTTGTAAATAAGCATTATATTACTGCAATTTCCAAATATTACATACCATCAAAAACATGGTCTGGTTGGTTCATAGACACATAGAGTCGATTGATAATAATTTTGTACTCTTCCCAACTGTTCATTGCTATCTAAACCCTCCTAGTCTACAATTACCCTAAATAGTGTATTACAAATATTCATGTAAACCTTCCATCAAAACTTCCCAGACCTCGATCTTTCCATACCAATAACCCCCCTTCCTACAGCTATTCTAACCACCCAAACAGAGAGAAACATAAATGCAAAATTAGAATCTCGCATTAGCATATGAACAATATTCACAACAGAGACAAAAAACAGAGCCTAGGAATCCCCTGCCAAAGAAACTGGGCCAAAGGCCCCATCAAATACCCTTCCTCGGATTCAGGCCTGTGGAATGGATTGGGAAGCTTGCGCGACCAGCACTGGGACCCTCACTAGCAAGGGTTATCACCAACAACAAACTAGCACACTGGCACCTCCCAATCTCCTGAGCTTTGGAGCCTTCCACCGCAGACACCACAGTAAGGGTCGGGTAAAGTTGAATGCCCAACTTACATGCAATAAGATCGATTTTGTGATGCATGATCCGATTATCCTGATTTTGCTCCTTCCAGGCCTTAACATACCCCTCATCGCCGACCGCCTTGTTCTCCTGCTCCATAAGAACTCATGTAATGAGACCCTTTGTGACCTAAAAGGTGTCCATAATCATGTCATAGGCCAAGATCCAGCCAACAGTAGAGCCCATATCCATGACCCACTCGACCACCTCCTATTTCATATCTTCAGAGGTCGTGGACTTAAATTGCTCCCATAGGTCTCATTCCACCCTTTTTATTTCTTCTTTAATAACCACATGGATTCTATTCCTAAAAAAACAAGCAGCCTCAACTGCTTTTCTCTTCTCCCTCCTAACCTTTGGGGCTTTACCCTTATTCTTGGATTTCAATCCCTTCTACAGGTTTTGCCTCCGGGGAGCCATGTCTATCCTCCACAGAACACAATGACTCGCCTCTATACCCTTACCATTATCAGTACTCTGGTTTTTCTTAGATAATGGATTAGACACAACACAAGTGTAGAGAAACATGAACCTTTTTTCCTTATTAATAGCGGTTTCCTTTCAATATACCATAAATGTCGCCATGATAGATCCACCATTCATATTCATTCTCTGGATGATCGTGTTCATCATTTATGGAGCTTTGTACATATCTTCAGAGTTCATCCATGTTGGGATATTATTAAACCCACTCATAACTTAGGATAAAATTATTAAACCCACTCATAACTTAGGATAAAATAATTAATCAATTTTGATTAATTTCCTACCCACTAGCCTAGGTAGTTGGCATCCACTTGCACCTTAAAGTCAACACTTGCCATCTATACCCCAGAATGCTTTAATTATGATTTTGGGTTGATCTTGACCACTTGATTGACTCCCAGAATTAGTAACTGCGCTTTCTTGCAGATTCTTCCTTATTCTTCTTTTCTCCAACTTTTCTAAGGATGAGGTAAAACTAGTTAACTAGGAATATAGTACCTTTGTTGCCAACCAATCCTCCATTATTTTCTCTCCATATTCCAGTACTAGCATGTTTTTCCATAACTCTTGACAACTCACTCATGGTTTTTCTCATTTGTGAGGTCCTTGACTGATTTGGGAAGTGCTTTAGCCGCCTATGGGGGTTTTATCATATTGGTAAGTCTGATTTATGAGCTAGCAATGAGTTGTCTTCCATCAACTCAAATCTCCTTTATAAGAATGTATTACCAATGTAATAATATCAATTATCATTTATTGATCATTCATTAATGTGTGTTCATTAATTCCTCTTTTTCTCTCCTTGTGCTAATTCTCTGCAATTCCTAGTGAGGTTAATTGTGTGCTTGGATTCTTAGCTTGTGTATAGAATTGATGTTGTCATCAAGGCTTTAGATTTCTGACATGGTATCAGAGCATAGGATATCAAAGTTCTGACATGTTATCAAAGCATAGGATATCAAAGTTATGACATGTTATCAGAGCATAGGATATCAAAGTTCTGGCATGGTTGGGAGCTCATCAATTAATTCTCCTTTTTAGATTTGCAGGTTTAGTTGCAGGTGTAACAACTTCAATATGGATTCGAAAGTTCCTCTACTATATCATTTCAACTATGTTGATTGGAAGCCAAATATGAGTGCACACTTGAAGATGCAATGTCTCTTTGATGTCTCCATTGGTGCTTTGAGCGAACTTGAGTCTTATGAAGAAAAGATTGTTTGGCTAAATAATGTGATAGAGCTTATGGAATTATGTGTTTGGGAATATCTCTAGATATACATCATCTCATACATTTTGTTGAATATCCATTTGAGCTTTGGAACAATTTGGACAAAGCTTTTGGTATGTAGGAAGTAGAAGATGAAGCATGGAGCGAACCCAACATCTCCTTAAGTTCTCTCTCTCAAGATGTCTTGGCCTCTACATTCTATGATGAAGTTGATCATGATGAAGAAGTCTCTCATACAGTTCTTGTTGCTGCTTGTTGTAATCACTCATATTGCAAGGTTACCAGTAATACACATAAAGAATCATATAATCACAACAGATACAAGAGACAAGAATAGTGGATACAATAACAAATTATATTACTCAATACACATCTGGGTTCATACATAAACTGAACTAATTTCTTATTAGGCTCAACAGCCTATTCATACATTTAGAAAACCATTATGGTAACTACCTGTCGGTTCATCCAGCCGACACGACCGATGACTCGCTCCTCCAATATCTCCCCCAGGAACAAAATCTTTCTTCGTCCCGAAGAAATAGGGGAGGTAACAACAATTACTGTCTCAAGTAGTTCCTACAATTGCTTTGCTATGGACTATGTGTTGATGTAATTGTAACTTTGGAATGTATTCACTTGTATATCTTATGTATTGTACCCCGATATTTATTCTGGGAAGTGGTTGAGTCATGGCTTGCCCAATGTTCCTATCGGGAGATTCTATAATGTAAACACGTCATGTAAATTCATTGTGGGTAACCCTCCTATTGATCAAGGGTTAAAGTCCCTGCAGTTGTGGGACCCTAGGGTTATTAGACTCTCCTAGAGAAGTCGGCCCTAGTGAGTTATTGTCAAGTCAAGAATTATTATAAATAGAGAGTGAGCCTCTCTATTTATCACACATTCACTCACACTCGGTTGTAGTGCATAATTGAGAGAGAAGAAGTTGTTGGGACAAGAGAGAGAGAGACTACTGCTATCGGGAGATAATCTTACTGTTTTGGGGTTTTACTTTTGGTACTGATTCTATCTCTGAGGAAGTTGTGGGGTTTTCTCCTTTATGGTTTCCCCGAGGAAAAACTTTGTGTTCATTGTCTCTTATGTTTGATTGTTGTGCTTGTTATTCTCTCAGTTAAAGATCCTAAGATAATGATAGCTTAAATGATAAAAATTTAACATGGTATCAGAGCTAACCTGAGAAGAAGACACTATGCAGCTGCGGAAACTAGGGCTTCCTACTTTTTGGATCTCTCTCCACAGATTTTCAGCAAAAGAAGGTTGGGCTGACTCTCCTCTCTAGGGCACATCTTTTTGTCGAAGCAGAATTTGATTCTGAGCATTTTCAGTTTTTGACCCGACACTGCTACCGGAAATTAGGGCTTTCCACAGAAGTGGAATTTTTGAGTGAGCCCAGGCCTAGATTGATCTCCTCCTCAAAATCAAGTTTAGAGATCAAGATCAAAGCTTTTGGTTGGACAGAACTCCGGGAAAGTCATACCCTAATCTACTCCTGAACCAGCTTTGCAGAAATTCAACTCCAGATCCAGATTCGACATCTTAACCTGGTAAGATCTAAATCTTTTGTATTTCCATTTGAGGTTCTCAGTTAAGATGTCTCATCATGCCAAGCTTGATGAAAAGATTGAGGGAGCTGATAACTTCTGAGCCTGGAAGTATAGGATCTCCCTGGCCCTGGAAGAAAATGAGTTGGACTCCTACATCAATGAGGAGGTTCCAGTTCTAGAGGGAGATGAGGCTAAAGCCTTACACAAGAATAAATTGGTCATGGCTAAGAGGATTATTGCTGATTCAATCAAAGATCACCTCATACCACATGTGTCCTCTCTAAAGACACCTAAAGCTATGTTTGATGTCCTGACCAAACTGTTTGAAGGAAAGAAAATTAAATCGAAAGATGACCTTGAGGAACCAGTTGAAGAATGTGAAGATCCAGAATGCGGAGACCATACAGTCATACTTCACTAGGGTCTCCCAGATCAAAGAACAACTTGAAGTAGTGGAAGAAGAAGTGGAGAATGCAGAGATTGTAATGACCACCTTAAACGGTCTCCCTAGGACATGGGACTCTTTCATTCAAGGGATCTGTGCCAGAAAGAAGCTAGTCAATTTCAACAGACTATGGGAAGAATGCTCACAAGAAGAAGCTCGTATAGTAGCTTGAGAAGAAAATATGGGAAGTGAAGATCAATCTCTTATAGTGCAATCCAAGAAGAGAAAAACAAATCATCACCAAGGTAAGCACTTTCATGCTAAAAGACCTAACAAGAATCTACCTAAATTCAGATGCTATACATGTGATGAAAGAGGACACTATGCTAGAGATTGTCCTAAGAACAAAAATAGCTCCATCAAGAAGAAAGGGAACAAAAGAAGACATCATGCTCATGCTGCAGAAGATGATGAACCTTCCACAAATAGAATCAGACAAGAAAGTGATGATTCTTCAAGTGATGAAGAATATGTCTTGATTTCCACTCTCACGGGAAACATCACACATGGAAGCAATGATTGGCTTATAGACAGTGGGGCTTCCAAACATATGACATGATTCAAAGAATCCTTTATGAAACTATCAAAACATGAATCACCCCACAAGGTGAAACTTGGAGATGACTACCAGTATCCAATAAAAGGTAGTGGGGAATCCTCCTATAAGCTAGACTCTGGAAAGTCTATGATGATGAAGGATGTATTTTTTGTACGAGGACTAAAGAAGAACCTCCTCTCCATATCTACATTAGATGCAAAAGGCATGAGGGTTGCATTTGTAGATGGCCAATTTCTCATGTGGCCAAAGGGAAAGACTATTGATGATGCAGTAATAATTGGGGAACAAGAGGGAGGTCTATACAAATTGAAGGGCCATCCAGAACAAGCCTTGGTCCATGACACAGTAGAGCCAAATGAACTTTGGTATAAAAGGCTTGCACATGTGCACTACAGAGCACTACCTCTTGCAAGCAAAGCTGTTGAAGGACTTCCAGAAATTTAGTCAAAACATGACGGTGTCTGCAAAGGATGTGTGAAAGGAAAGAACACAAAGAAGAAATTTCCAAATAGCAAGAGCAAGGCAAAAGGAATCTTGGAAATCATTCACTCCGATGTATGCGGTCCAATGTCATCAAGTTCATTAAGTGGGTATGTATACTATGTTTCTTTTATTGATGATTTTTCTAGAAAGACATGGATATACTTTATGAAGAACAAAGATGAAGTATTCAACAAGTTCAAGGAATTCAAAGCCTTGATCGAGAACCACATTGAAAAGAAGATCAAGACCTTTCGATCAGATAATGGCGTAGAATTCGCATCAAATGAATTCAAAGCATTATGCAAAGATTCAGGGATTAAGAGGGAGTTAACTACTCCATATAATCCACAACATAATGGGGTTGCAGAAAGGAAGAATAGAACGATCATGGAAGCTGCAAGGGCCATGATTCATGATCAAGATCTTCCCATGCATCTATGGGCAGAAACTGCCAGAACAACGGTGTATGTACAGAACCTTATTCCACATAGAGTACTCGAGAACAAGACACTTGAAGAAGTCTTTTCCGGTAAGAAACCAGGAGTCAACCATCTCAGAATATTCGGCTGTCTAGTGTACATACACATTCCGAAAGAAAAGAGGACAAAGTTAAATCCTTCAGGAAAGAAGGGTATATTTGTGGGATACTCTGAAAGCTCGAAGGCTTACAGAATATACTTCCCAGGATTCAAGAAGATCGACATCAGTAGAGATGTAACAATTGACGAAGACTCAGCTTACAACAAATCTAGAAAGAGACCTGCTGAAGAACCTGAATAAACAAAAGTACCCAGAATTCATGACACAACCATGAAAAAAGAAATTCAAGAAGAAGATTGAGAATTAGAAGAACCTCAAGAACCTTTAGAACCACCTCAGGAGAAGAATCCTCACAAGAGGAAACCTGCTTGGGTACAAGAAGCAATCCAAGGTGTAGAAAGATATGGGGCTCCAGAAGAAAATAACAGAGAAAGAAAAAGAGCCAGGTCCTGCTCCGGGTATGTAGCCTTATTATGTGACTTCATCGATAAAAAACCTTCCAACTATGAAGAAGCGACAGAAAGGAAAGAATGGAAGGATGTTATGATTGAAGAGTATGCAGTAGAGATTCTGAAAAGGTTCAGGATGATGGACGGCAAGGCCATGACCACACCTAAGGCATCGAACCTGAAGCTATTGAGTGATGCTTCATCAGAAGCGGTTGATGCCATGATGTATCGTCAGATGATTGGGTCCTTGATGTACCTGACGAATACAAGACCATATATTTGCTTTGTTGTGAACACCTTGATCCAGTTCCTGATAGATCCAAGACATGTTCACTTGATTGCTGCAAATCATATTCTAAGATATCTAAAGGGTACAGTTGATTATGGTCTCAAGTATGAGGCGAATAAGAAGATTAACCTGGAAGGTTATGTTGATTCAGATTGGGCAGGTAGGGCCATCGATAGGAAGAGCACTTCAGGATGCTGCTTTAGTATGGGATCAGGTGTGATCTCTTGGTTTAGCAGGAAACAATCTTGCGTGGCACTGAATACAACTGAAGCAAAGTATGTCGCAACTTGTTCAACTAGTTGTGAGGCAGTATGGATGAGGAAGCTACTGCCTAATTTATTTGATATCCAGTTGAATGCTACTTGTATATATTGTGACAACAAGAGTTTTGTGAAGTTGTCGGAGAACCCAATGTTCCATGACAAGTCGAAGCATATCGAGATCAAATATCACTATATCAGGGATATGGTGTAGAGAGGAGCAATGAAGCTCCAGTATGTTGCAACGGACGAACAGATAGATGATGTGTTGACTAAGCCATTAGCCATAGTGAAGTTTAAGTACTTCAGGGAGAAGCTTGGTGTTCTCTAGATTGAGGTTCCCTCCAAGGGGAAGTGATGAGTCCGTGAGCCATTATGACATGGTGAGAGGATTGGTTCCTTCCATGGTCAGATGTAAGGGCTGAGTCATTCTGTCATGGTGAGAGGATTGGTTCCTTCCATGTCAGATGTGAGTGCCGAGCCATTCTGAGGTGACTCTGGGATGTGTTCCCACATGATCAGATATAAGCGCTGAAGGCCATTCTCTGGGAGAATGGAGGTAACTGGTCAGTTACCAGGAATACTCAGTCTAGGACTGAGAGCCATTCTGATGTGACTGTGGGATGTGTTCATCCTACATGATCATATATAAGTGCAGATCCTTTCTTGCATGGTTGATGTGTTCATCCCATGGTAAGATATAAGTGCTGAGTGCTTCTGACATGTTTGATGTGTTCATCCCATGGTCAGATATAAGTGCTGAGCCCTTCTGACATGGTTGATGTGTTCATCCCATGGTCAAATATAAGTGCTGAGCCCTTCTGACATGGTTGATGTATTCATCCCATGGTAAGATATAAGTGTTGATCCCTTCTTACATGGTTGATGTGTTCATCCCATGGTAAGATATAAGTGTTGATCCTTTTCGATATGGTTCTTGGATGTGTTCCTCCCATGGTCGGATGTGAGTGTTGATCCTTTTCGGTATGGTTCTTGGATGTGTTCCTCCCATGATCGGATGTGAGTGCTGGGCCTTTCTGACATGACTGGATTGGTTCCTCTCATGGTCAGATGTGAGTGCTGGGCGTGCCTTTCTGACATGGTGTTGGATGTGTTCCTCTCATGGTCAGTTGTAAGTGCCGGGCGGGCCATTCTGACTTGGGGTCAGATATAAGCACCGAAGAAGACCTACATGGAGGCTAGGCCTACAACCAGCATGAAAAAAGGGTTGGCTCTGTAGAACTTCTTGTGACGAGAAGAATCAAGAGATAACACCTATGATGATGATCCGGATCCAAAGATGATCCAGATCTAGTGATGTTCCAGATCCAGTGATGATCCAGATCCAGTGATGATCTAGATCCAATGATGATCTAGATCGAGTGATGATCCAGATCTAGTGATGATGACTTGAAGATGAAGATGACGAGAACTCGATGATGATCCATATGATATAGAGAAGAAGACTTGTGCTGATAAATTGTGTCGAGAGAATACCTTCCTAGTTAAGAGGGAGTGTTGATGTAATTATAACTTTGGAATGTATTCACTTGTATATCTTATGTATTGTATGCCAATGTTTATTTCGGGAAGTGGTTGAGTCATGTCATGCCCCGATGTTCCTATAGGGAGATTCTATAATGTAAACAAGTCATGTAAAGTCATTGTGGGTAACCCTCCTATTGATCAAGGGTTAAATTCCCCACAGTTGTGGGGCCCTAGGGTTATTAGACTCTCCTAGAGAAGTCGGCCCTAGTGAGTTATTGTCAAGTCAGGAATTAGTATAAATAGAGAGTGAGCCTCTCTATTTATCACACATTCCCTCACACTCAGTTGTAGTGCATAACTGAGAGAGAAGAAGTTACTGGGACAAGAGAGAGAGAGACTACTGCTGTTGGGAGATCATCTTATTGTTTTGGGGTTTTACTTTTGGTGCTGATTCTATCTCTGAGGAAGTTGCGGGGTTTTCTCCTTTATGGTTTCCCCGAGGAAAAAATTTGTGTTCATTGTCTCTTATGTTTGATTGCTGTGCTTTTTATTCTCTCAGTTAAATATCCTAAGATAATGATAGCTTAAATGATAAGAATCTAACACTATGTTGTCTGATTGATGGTCATTTTTGTAAGCAAATATCCACAATGGCTTCTATTGTAACTATTAACTGGTGCTGAAATTATTCCCAATTGCGGATTGCTTTCTGTATATCGATGGTCAAGGTTGTGATGCTTGACAAGTTCGACATCTTCTCTTGCATCGATAAGTCCACAATATTAGTCACGTCAGGGCCCAAAAATTGTGCTTTCTCCTCTGCAGTGTCAAGTAATCTATTCATGTGCCGACGAATCTCGTCGAGGTTGTCCAAGCTAGGATTGGCTTGAGTTATCTATTGGTTTGCTTGTTTAACAAGTTTGTCCAGCTTTGTTGTTTCCAAGTTGGTCTTGAATTGTTTTGTTCATTGCTTTTGTGTCACCTCGCTGGCTCTGTACTGATTTAGTATGCTCACATGTATTCCTTAGCTACTGAAATACATGGCTATAGTATGTGACCCAACTTCTTAGGACTTCTTATGTGACATTAGATTCCTCAAAATGTTCTTTCAGCACTTTGTGAGCTTTTGAGAATGTTGTAAACTGATTTCTTTACAATACAGAGGTTTGTTCCGTCTGCGCTTCCTTCTTTTCTTATAGCTATGTTTGAATACTAGACACGACACTTTCAAATAGTTAGTATGCATGTTCCAACGGTCTGTCGGTGTTGGATCCCTTTGGTACTGGAATGATTTGTTGTGCCAGGTCTCTGCATTTCGTTAGGAATTCGACTTGTTCTGTTTTAAATTTTTCAACTTGTGCATGATTCTTTGTTGAGGGACTCCAACAGTCAGTCCAATTCTTTGTCCTTGATTTTATGTGTATCCACCGTTTTAGTCGAACCTGGTTGGGCCAGATGGATAGCTGATGTTATATGCTGTTGTTCCTTCTCTTTTTTATTTTTCTCTTTCTTTGTTTTTTTTTTTCGTTGAGATTGGTCTTTAATTTGTGCTTCATCTACTCATGTCGGTAGTGGTCCTATCTGTTGTACTGTCTGGTAAATCAAGGTTTATCAACTGTGTTTCAGAGAGGGGGTCAGTGGATGGTTGTGTAATTGTCCGTGGTGTGGAAGGTGGAACTGAGGTTGAAGGAGGTATAGGTGAAGGAAGGTGCTTTGAAGTCGATCGGAGGTTCGGGATGACATCTGTCGGCATAGGATTCTCAACTATTGGCGGTGAGTTGACAGGCTCATTAGGCTCGACAGAATCGATGAGTTCAACCCTTTCTTGATCTATTGCTAATGTTTCAGTTTGGTCATTCGCATCAAGTTCACATGATATGGCTCCTTCATCTGCTTCATTTATTGGTAGTAAGCAATTTCCAGTGGATGGTATGAATGATGAAATGTGTGTTGCAACAACTTGAGATGTTTTGTCAAGATTTCTTTGAAATGTGGACTTAATAACTGCGACAACTTGGGGTTTTGGTACAGACTATTGTGGCTTGTCAGGGTGCTGGGAAATTGTAAGAAGTTGCCGTGAGGGGACTGAGTCGACAACTGGTTAAATATTGTATTCAGTTGTTTAACAAAAGGGAAAAGATTGGGGAGGTTGTGGATAAACTCTTGAAGGTCTTTATCTTTATCAAATTTATGTTTGATTTTTTCGGATAATGCTTGCATGTAAGGGATTGTTGGGGGAACAGAGGTCAGGTTTGGTACTTCTTCTTGGACTATCTGGGTTGGGGATGGAGGTGGCGGAGTGGTGGTTAAATCAACAGACTCAACTTCAGGAGGGGTGGTGACTCTTACCTTATTTTCTTTTGACTGCTTTGCTTCTTCTTCCATGAATATTTTGAACTGTTCTTCGATGAACATCTTATTCTTAGGAGCATCCTCCAATATTTCAGCAGCTCTAGCATGTAACTCATCCTCATCATCAGATTCCTCTAGGAGAATGAGTCTGCATTTCCCTTTTCCTTTGACTGGAGTACTTTTATTTTTCCAGGCTTTAGAGATTTCCAGAGCTAATTGTGGGATGTTTTGTTTTGTTATAGCATATTCTGGTTTGTCGGATTGGGTTTCCTCATCTATTTTCTCATCCTCCTCCTCCTGTTCTTGTGTCGATTCAAGGGCTCGATGTGTCAGTGGTACTGTAACTATTTGAAGAGTGTTTACCTCCTTTGTTGTGGTGTCCTTCAGGGTAAAGGTCCTGATATGGAGATGTACTTCATAATCTTCCTCTTTCTCCTGGTCGGTTAAGGGATCGACAATCAGCTGATCAGTTTTATTTGCAAGCGTTAGTATGGATATCTTGGTGTTAGATTATCGGGCTATCTCTGTGAAAATATCCTCGACTGATGGATAATAGTTGAGAGGTTTAGCTTTCCCCGCGGCTCCATGCATGAACCAGACTACAGTGTGATCCAACTCTAACTGGACGTGTGCTGTCGGCGACAAAATTATTTGGATATTCTAGGGTACCCTCCATCTGGTTGTTCTGATCTTTAAATTTTGGAACCAATTGTCTAATAATACTTTGGCCGCTTCTAGTTATTGAGAATTCCCAACCATTGAAAATGGCTTGAAGTTCCACGTATGGAATCTCCTCAGCTCAAGGAACTATGGGTCTCCGAGAGGTCATATGTAATACATCGCAATCCATATGATTAAAGACAAGAATCTGATTGCTACGCCTTTCTGCCGACATTTCGTGCAGATATTCTTGACAATATTAACTAAGTATTGCGCCCAACAATAAGTTTCCCTGTGTCTTCTATGTTGTTGATAACTTCCAACATGTCGAGTCTTAAATCACACCCACGTGTCGTAGTTGTTAGTCTTGCAGACACAATTTTTGCTACCATCTTAGGTGTGGTGTACTGAATCTGGCTGATTACCAGTCCTTTAGAGTTCTTCCCGGTTGGAGTGCCTGTTAGTTTCTCAACCAACCCTGGTTTTGAACCAACGGGAACTGGTTCACCCTTGTTTGATAACCCTGTAAGTCTATAAATGACATCACCGAATACCTCAATAGGTTTGTGAAAGTAGAATTTCCCATTGTGATACCGACTAATGATGATTTCTACTATAATTTCCTTTGCCCCCCCCAAAGCTTTCCATGAGCGGTGCATTTATATAGCTCATAATGGTGTTGGCGTTTTCTTTTTGAGCCTCGGTTGTCATTTTCTTGTCTTCATATGCCCATTTTTTTATCTCTGCCCATAGTCTGATATTTTCCAGTT
>LPNX010677063.1:91370-114203 GCA_001517045.1 Pseudotsuga menziesii | reverse complement strand
GATTTTATTATGTGTTATGTCAGTTTCCATCATGTGAACAGGTGAATTGGACCACGTTTGTGTACATCCTAAATATCCAAGGAAAATTTAAAGCTTGCGGTTATTTCCAAAATCAAAAAACAGAGGAGGAGTTGCAGCCAATAGGAGATTGTCGAGCTGTGTTATCAAGGCGTGGAAAGGCCATTGAAATGTCAAGGGATCACAGGCCTGGTTGTACCAAGAAAAGAATACGCATTGAAGCTTCTAGGGGTTTTATTGATGATGGGTATTTAAATGGCGCAGCTTATGTCAAAATGGACCAGATTTTTAACGCGCAAGGATTTCAGACATGCTTTACTCTTTCAGGACGACGGTGGTGGTATGGATATTCAGTTTGAAGTCTCGATACAATGACTATGAGCCTGCCAAGGAAGCATGTCTTTCTACATGTATACAACCACCACTTGAAGAAAACAACAGACAGAAAAATAGTAGATATCCAAACACTACTCATCTTCCTTATGTTCATGAAGGGAACGAAGGGCACATAGAAGTTTCCCATCCATCTATCGCTGTCAGTTCGACTCAATTTAGTAATACTGGGGATGACTATGCTACCCCAAGATTTGCTTGTGATCATCTACATAATGGACAAGTGGAGGTGACCTCTAGAAATCAGACTATGCATCAGTACCTTGCTCATGCTGAGCCACAGAGGTTGGGACAGTTTCATCCTGGAGAGACCTATCAATTTGGTTCAACCATCAGAAGGCCAACACTTGACTACTGTAGAAACCCATCTTTAGTTTGGATGCCATTGAATCCAGTTACAAATAACCGTTTCCTATCACCAACGCATGAAAATTATAGAACAGAGTCAGGACTAATGAATATGCTGCGAATTGTAAAGAAGGATCTGAAACCACCTCGACATAAATATGCAGTTGTCGAGGACAGTGATGAGGAAGACCCTATACACATTGAAGAGTCTGAAAGTGATGATGAAGTAGAGGAATCTGAGAATGATGAAAATTCAGATGATAATCTAGAACAGGAGAGCAAGGTTAAGACTAATCCAGATGTTGAAAAGAAGACTGGGAAGGAGCCTGGAGATTCTGGGGGCTCTGAAAATTCAGATAGTAATTTTGATGATGATGCTATGTTCAGAATGGATGCACATTTGGTGCAGATGTTAAAGGAGAAAAAGAGTGCAGGTGGAAGTGATACTACCCAAACACAACTGAAGCACTTTAAACTAAGAGTCCTCTCCCTTCTGGAGTACTTTTTGCAAAGAAATTCAAGCAAACCACTTGTTTTGACTGTGTATTCATATTTGCTTCAAGCTTTTGTTAATTCATACAGCACAAAATTTGCAAGGAAAAAGAGTATCCAAAAGGTCCAGAAGTGGATTTGTCACTTCTGCAGGGTCTTTTGGAGAAAGTTCAAAAGTTGGCTTCTCGGTCTAAAGCAAAAAAGGTCCAATCTTTGGCTCAGATTTGTGCTTTCTGGCTTTTGAAGGTTATACATTGTAAAGATAAAAGCTTGGGTAGAGAAGTTGATTGCAAACTTACAGGGTTCCACAATTTTAAGTGCTGAACTATGCAATGGAGGAACTCAGAGATTTCATGAACAGAAGCTGCAGGAACAGAGGCCAGCCATTTAACTCAGACAAAGAAGAGAAACAAAATTCTGCTCTATTTTTCCTGTTTTGAGTGATTGAAGTCAAATGCCTACCACAAGCTAATGGAGAGGAATTTGTGAAAAAAAAAGGAAGTTTTTGTTCCTAAGATATCCATCTACAAAAACCTCTCTCATGTTTTCAACAGCTATCAAGGTTTGAAAGAGTCAATTAAATCTTTGCAGCCTATTTTTCAGGGAGTTTAAATATTCAATATTTTCCTGTTTTAGTGTTCATTTTGTGGGGAATATTCTAATCGGTTGGAGATGCATTTTTACAAACCAAGAGAGGTTTTTGTCCATCACGGACCCATTTACAAAAACCTCTCTCAGTTTTTACACAGGTGTCACCAATTAAGAGATATGGAAGCTTCTTTGACACCTAGTTTCCAGAAATTCGCCATATTTGCCAGGGAATCCGATTTGCTATTTTTAGTAAATTAGTTGAGTTAGTTAATTAATGTAACTGCTAGGTAGTTTCAATTTCGACCTAATGAAGGGGAGATGGAACTAATTATTTGTAACTAGTTAGGGAGGTGAGCAAGACATTGTTATGGTTCTGGATTTTGGGAGCATCAGGAGGTCTGCTAGCTGCTTGTACTATCAGACTTGTTCAGAGAACTGGTACTGTAACTCTCATATGCATTTACTGATGAAATAATGTGATATATGAATCTTTCCCCCACATTTTGTCTATGTTGGATTTTTTATTGAGCATGTTTTGCTTCTTAAATGGTAAATTCATTGCTAGTTAATGTCTTTTTCTGGTAATGCTTATCTTTTAATGTATGAACCACAGCATAGTCTCTTTGTTGGATTTTTGTGATATGTTTGGGCATCTTTATCAGTTTATGTCTATGATTTAGTTGTTGCTTTTACTCTGAATGTATTCCCTGCATGATCTTGAAGCTTACAACCAAAAACACTTAAACAAAACCTAAACACTAGTTTGAATTGAGTTTTTTCTCTTGAGATTGTGTTGGCTTGTTACCCTAGCCTTAATAACAATTTCTGACACAAACACCAGTCTTTGTATTAATGGGGTTGTGGCGGTTTCTAGCTCCTTTGATTTTTTGGTTACATGTCTCATCTTCTTTGGTGTCATTTTGTCGGTAAATTGCTCTAGTTCTTGAATAGGTATCTTAGTCTCGGGAGTTTGATAGCTCTGTCTCTCTAGTTCTTCGTAAAATGATGTGAAGTCTTCATATGATGTGGTATTTAAAGGTGGAGTGGGCGACGATCTCGTCGATGAAGATATTAATGGCAGATTTGACTATGAAGGACGCTCTGTTGAAATTTCTTTTAATGCGTGCTAGTTTTGGCGCTCCTTCTGTCCATTATCATGATTATTTGATTGGACTGTTGGGCATCCTTTTAGTCGATATGCATCATGGTTTTGAGAATTTCGGTGGGATGGGTGGTATTCGTCGTGTCGATGGTTATGTTGTTGATTGTTAATTCTTTTGAATGGTATTCTACTACTTCCTTCCTGAGAGTAAGTCCTTGTCATTTTGATTTTGCTGGATTGTTTCTTTTGTTGTTTTTAGGTTTTTATGTTTTTTTGTTAATAGTTATGAAACCATTTATATATATATATATATATATTAGATTTTGTCAGTTTTCATACCACTTTAGTCGGGCACCATTAACCAGTTTCTGAAATACTTTGCCTTATAACGTTCTCAGTCAGACTGATCCATTGGCATTGATTTCTTCAATAATATAAGGTCCCATCCACTATGTATGTAG
This sequence comes from Pseudotsuga menziesii, assembly GCA_001517045.1. Taxonomy (NCBI): domain Eukaryota; kingdom Viridiplantae; phylum Streptophyta; class Pinopsida; order Pinales; family Pinaceae; genus Pseudotsuga; species Pseudotsuga menziesii. Next base: position 110,798 of record LPNX010677063.1, on the reverse strand, counting down.
TTTTTTCGGCTTACCTTTAACTCGACTATTATACAACAACGCAAGGTCTCCAACCGACAAGTTTTTTTGTTTGATGTTTCGGTCGTTCCATGCTTTCTGTTGTTGCTTTTGAATGTCTTGGTGTTGCATAACAATTAGTCGATGTTCCTCTAGCTTAGTTAGTTCCATTAGTCGATCCTTCTTAGCCTCTTCAATATTAATATGTAATATGTCAGTGATTACTGGTGTCTGTTGTCAAAAATGTAGGGGGACGACTGCTTCTTGCCCATAGACAAGTCTAAATGGTGTTTGGTCTATGGATCATTTATATTTTGTTCTGTATGCCCATAGGACAGCAGGAATTTTCTCATCCCAGTCATATTTGTCTGTATTGAAATTTTTTGTTAAGCCCCTTGTCAAAGTTTTGTTGAATGCTTCAATTGTACCATTATACTGAGGATGATAGGTTGTGCTCCTTCTATGTTCGATTTTGAACTAGTATGTTAAAGCTGCAATAGTTTTGTTAATGAAATGTGATCCATGGGCGCTGATTAAAGTTAATGGACAACCAAATCTAGTAATGATATTTTCGTATATAAATTTGGCGGCTACTTCACTAGAACAAGTTTTGATAGGTTCTGCCTCTGCCCATTGAGTAATGTATTCGACTACTGTTATGATATAGCATGCTCCAGACCTTCTAGCAGGAACTGGGAATGGTCATATAACGTCAATAACCCAAATTTTGAACGTTAAACTTGGATTTACTGATATTAAGGGCATCTCAGTGCTTGGTAGAGGTCGACCTAAATGTTGACAACGATCACTTTTACTGACAAACTTTCGATAGTCTTCGTATAATGTCTGCCACCATAGTCTCGATTGTTGGATATTTTTGGCAGCTGTGTCAGACTGGAAATGTCCTCCAGCTGGGCCATAGTGTGTTTCATGCATGATTTTCTCTTTTTCATGCTCCAAAACGCATCGACGGAGTACTTCATCCAAGCCCAGTTTATATAGGAACCCGTTAATTAGACTATAAGGTGCAACTTTCATTGCTAAAATTTGCTTCTCTTTGGTAGTCATTCCCTCGTGTGCTTGCCCATTCTCTAAGAATTGTACTATCTCTTCTAGTTCGGTAGGTACAACTTTTGTTCTAAATAGATGCGCATTTGGCAGATCATCTTCAACTCTTGTCGGCTCCTCCCCCATGTCAATTCTCGACAAGTTTTCGTGTCTAACATTTATCCTTCCTGGTCGAGCAACAACTTCAAACTCGAATTCTTGGAATAGCAACAACGAATGACATATTCTTCCATGATGCAAAGGTTTATTTACTAGATATTTCAACGCTTTGTGATCGATGTAAAATATAAAGGGGTTAGCTAATAGACAATGTCGGTATTTTTGAAGTGCAAAGACCATTCCTAATGCTTCCCTTTTTGTCATGGAATAATTACGTTCTGCTTTGTTTAATTTTTTGCTACTGTATACGATTGGGTAGTCCATCCCATCATCTCCTGATTGTGTCAAGATTGCGTCGATTGCTATGCCTGATGCGTCGATGTGTACATGAAATTTGACTGACCAATTTGGGAATCTGAGAATAGGTGCTTCGACTAATTTTTTCTTTAAAGTGTCGAAAGATGCATCAAATTATTAAGTCCATTTATACTCCTAATCTTCCTTTAATAATTATTCCAAAGGGTATGTCATGTCTGAATAATGACGAATGAATTTCCTGTAGTAGATTGTATGACCTAATAAGACTCTGACTTGTTTTGGATTGACTAGAGGTTTTAAGTCAAGAATTATTTTAATTTTTGCGAAATCAACCTTGATGCCTTCTTTCTAGCATTAAGCCTTAGCCATTTGTAGTGATCTTTTAACATGGAGTAAATCGTCCAATCGTCGAAGTATACAACCATTGTTTTATAGATGTATTCCTGTAATGCTTTAACTACTATTCTTGAAAATATAGCTGGTGCTTTTTTCAGACCAAATGGCATGACTTTATAAGTGAATGAGCCAAATTCACACACGAATGTTGTTTTCTTTTGATCTTCCTTTGCGATCGATACTTGGTTATATCCTGAGAAACCATCTGTAAATGAATAGCACTCATGTCCCGCAACTTCATTCAAGATTTCATCTATGAAAGGAGTTGGGAATGGATCTGTAAGGGTGACTTTGTTTAGCTCCCAGAAGTCTACACAAATTCTCAATCTTGTCGGGTCATTCTTTTTTGGTTGTATGACCATTAGGATTTCCCATTTCGACTGGGTAGATGATTCAAGCCGCTAGCATATTGTCGATCTCTTTTTTCACTATCTCTTTATATTTGTGAGCTAGTTTGTAAGGATGTTTCTTTAGAGGTCTTGCATCAGGTTTAATAACAATCTTCATTTCTCCCATTTCATGAACTAAACCTTTAAGGTTTTTATAGTCCCGTGCGAAGACATCCTGAATTTTTTTTTTTTCAATGTGGTTCACGCGCTGGCTTGACCGACGGGCTACATCCATGGAATAATTTCTGGCGGACCCACCCGAAGGGCCCTCACACCCGCGGCCTCTGCGTGCCTAACCCCAAGAGAGTCGATGAGAATGGATCCCGCAACCTCACATGCTGTGAGGCCTAACTACGAGTACTCGACCGATTGAGCTAACTCTTGGGGCTAGAAGACATCCTGAAATTATTTTAGTAGGTTAACTATTTATGTTGCCTGCTCCTCATTCCAATAGTCACCTATTATTGTCATTTTTGGTCTATCATTGTTAGATATGTCGACTTATTTCGTTTTAACCTTTGTGTCCATCCATTCTAGCACCTTGCTTTCATTGATTTGTCGACTTCCTCCCTTGAAGTGTGAAAATGATGCCGGGAAGTCTTCTGTTGTCATCCGGTCGGTATCTTCTTTTTCGGTTGATTCGACCTTGAATATTGTTCTAATTGGTTTCGTCATTTCCAGATGATCATATTTCCACTGAAATCTTTTTCCATTTGTATGCTTGGTTTCTAGTTGAAGTCTTGTCGGCTGTGGCATTTTATTAGACGGAATGTTATTACATGATGCTTTTGATCGGCTATGAGTTTGTGTCGAACTGTTATGAACAATCGGTTGTATGAATGTTTTTATCTGTTTTGTTGCTTTGACTAGCTTGTCATCTTCTGGTATGAAATTGAAGTCCTTGGTGAAGTTTTCTTTGAGTTTGTCCCATAAGAATGTTTCGCCTCATGCTTATTCCATCTTGTACCACTTGTTTGGTAAATCATCTAATGTTGATGGAAATAGGCACGGCCATATTCATTCATCTTTGTAACCAAGTATTCTCCATTCTTTTTCACATTTACTTATGTGTTTTTTTGGGTCTTGGCCTTGTGTGAAGACTGGTATTTGTGCCTGATTTGTTAGCTTCTTGCCTCCAAATATTTCGACAAAGTATGTTGAAGATGTCGTCCGCGTTTGTAGTCTCAACTAATGTGTATCCCACCATAGAGCAGCTTGACTTGTAAACGTTTCAACCAGGATTTGAAGTCGGTCGTGTTCACCTATGTTTTTGGAAACTTGTTCAATATGAAGGACTCGTGATTCTCTCTCTTTACACCGAAGAGACTGTCTGTTTTCTATTTTGATTGACATTAAAGAAGGGTATTCCCTAATTTTTATTTTGAATATTTTTGGTATGATGGACACATAAAAACATTGGCATGCTGGTTTTCTTGGGATGGCCTGAATGGTCTAGCATCCCATTGCTTGAGTTTCATAGTTTTCCATCTCCTAGTCGTATAATTCCGCATCTGAGTAATAGCCAATAGAATCTTGGTTTCACAAATGAAGTTCCCCATATATATTTGGTTCGGTATAGTCTTCGTTGTTTTGTATTTGATATAGCTGTCGGACATCGACTTCTTCTTCTACAGGTTCTGTCCACGGTTTGCCTTGTGAAGGATGAATATGAACAATTACTTTCTGCCCATTCCCTTTAAGCTTTATCCTTTCTTTATCTAATGAAATCGACGCCTTCATCTTTCGACCCCATGGCCAACCCACTAAGGCTAGAAAGGAGCTGGATCCTTCCTTAGGGTTAATGATTTCAAAGTCGACTTTTGTGGTAATTCCTTTTATGGTTGTGTCAACGTTTCTCCTTACCCCAATAGGTTCGACGAGTCCTTGGTCGGCTAGTTTTAAATATATCCCTGATTCACTCAGCCGAGGTCTGCCCAATTGTTCCCATGTATCCCTTGTCATAATGTTCACTTGAGATTTGAAGTCAAGAACAACTTGTTGGACATGGTATCCTTCGATTTCTAAGTCGACAAGTGGGTTAGCATCACTCTTATATTTTTGGTTTAGACTGTAGATATTCTTAGGTTGTTTATCCGTGTCATACTTGTTATTTATATTGTATAATAAGTCAATAATTTGTGCAACTAAGTTATCATTACGTATTAAATTAAGTAGTTCTTGAGATATATTCTGTCGACTATCATCAATTGCTTCCTGTATAGCTAATTCTTGAAACTTATTTGATGCATTGTTATATAATTGCTTTTTTTATAGGATTAGGGTAGTTATCTTTGTTCTTTATCTTACTTATTCTAGGATTGTCATTGCCAATTTTTGTACCTTGTCTAGTGACTATTTGCAAATTCTTTGCACGAATAACATCACACTTTTGAACACACAAGAAGACATTAACATTCTTATTTTTATTAATTTTGTCTAGCATGGTGGGACAATCCTCTAAATAGTGATCGCCAACACCACAACTGGTACAAAATTTGAGATTGGTTCGATCTTTGTATGGACAGTCTGCATACCGATGACCTTCATTGTAGCACGTGTAGCACTGGATTTGTTGTCATGGTCTATTTTCCTGATTTTTGAAGAATCAGGCTCAACCTGCATATCCCCCACGCCGATTATTATCATACCAGCGCTCATATCTTTGGCCTTCATATCTTTGATTACTTTGTTCATTCTGTTCTTTGTTCTTCCTTGGAATGTTATAATTATTGTTCTATGCAACAACATTTGTTTAATATACTACATGGCAGTTATGTCAGTTCTTCTTGTTTAAGTGACAATTGGTTGTTGTGTGGCTTTTAACTTCACAAATCGCTCACCATGAATCTTTTTCATTTTTCATATTGAACGAACAATATTTTGTTGCGTGTAGCCCATGTTCCTGGCAGATGTTGCAAAAGCATTTTGTCTGAACAAAGCGTACATATTGTCATTTGATGCCTTGTCGGCAATTGTCTTTGGTATGTCCAGCCGTAGAGAATTTTGTACACCAGATGTCTTTTCCTTTGAGGTTAAGTTCCCGTAGCGATTTTTGCATTATTTCTAATTGTTCGATACGGTTGTCCACAGGGTGCACTAGGTAGTCCTCGTCCATGTCGACTTGCAACGCCTTTGTAAGTGCATCTTTATATGTATTAAACGTGTCCATACTAATGTGCATCCAGATATTTTGTGAAATCCTTGCAACAAACCATTGGATTAGTAGTTGCTCATCTATGTTATAATCGAGCTGGCTAAGTAGGACCTTTAGTATTTTTTCATACTCTCGGACAGCCTCTGTCGGTTTCTGGACTGTCGTTTTTAACTTCTTTGCAGCGAGATGCTTCGCATCTAGTGTTTTGAAGAATGATAGAAATTGTTGTTTAATTTATGCTTTGTTCATTGGGTGTTTTCTCAGTGTATGTCATATACCATGTCAGTGCCCGCTTTTGCAAAGCACTGATGAACTGTGCCATCTGTCGATCTTCATTTGTTATTGCGTTCGATTCCCATGTCGACTTGCAGATGAACCAATGTCATCTGGTATCTTCATCGCCCTCGTAGAGGGGGATGTGTGTGGAGACATTCCCCATGTCTTCGGTGTCGGTGTATCCTTCAGGCGATGGTGGAGGGGGTGGCGGCGAGATACTTCCTGCAACCCTGTGTTGTTCACAATTATTTTCTACGGAACTTTCATTTCCATCAAAAGTTTTTTTTGTAGTTGTCAGTTCATTCTCGACAAATTGTCGTTCTAGTTCGACTCCTTCAGTCGATATCCAAGTGAACTATTGTAACTGGGATATCCTTTCTTGTGAATACAACTAGTTTTTATTTTCTAAGGCCGTGTTTAGCTGGGTAGACTAGATGGATACTACGGTTAGATGGGTATGACTGAAATGTAACCCAGTTGCCTTCCTTTGGTCGACGAATTAAAATATGGTCGACATCATTTCCTTCGCCGTCTAGGCGACTCCATACATCGAATTCTCCAGCTCGTAGTCTTAGGTCTTCTTTGACAATGTCCTGCACTCAGGCACTCTGGTTCAAATCTATCGGAGATTGAGGATTAACACTTTGGGGTATTCTAATTTGGAGAGCTTCATGTTGCTCTATCCAAAAATATTCTTAAATCAGTGACACTTCTTCATCTATGCCCTCTTCCTGTCAGTCATGACCTGACTCTGGTGGATTTTCCTTGTTTTCTATCACTCTGGTGGCCATTATTCTTTGGAGAATGATGGATTTCTCTCTAAGTTCCTCCCTTCTTTTCTGCCTCTTCTCTCTTTCTATCTTCTGTAAATACGGAGTACTTTTGTGAGACTGTCTGAATTATTTCCTTCTTGGCCCAACTTTTCATTGCTGGCAGTGGCATATTCTTAGTTGACTATAATTCCTCTACTCTACCCCAAAACATGGCCAGCTACCCCCCATAGCCGATCCGACGCTTTAGTAAGCCCAGGTGGATCTATCTATTTTCCCAGAAATTATTCCCACTCCCTTTCTGCAACAAATTTCCCCACGCCTTTTGCTTTTCCACCGAGTTAGTGTTAGATGGCGGTTCAATTAATGACGGGCGAGGCTCGACAATGTGGCCTTCTCCTCATTCGATCAAGAATTTAAACAAAAGAATCGGTAGAGAACAAATAAACTGTTCGATAAAGTCATTATAGAATATCTCTTCGATTGTTTCAATAGAGACTCTTTCTTCCACAACATGTTTGTTACACCGTATCTGTATCCGTATCCAGTGTAATGGATAATCCGTGTCCAGATTAAGTCAGCTTGTATCCAGGTCTAGGGAGGAAGATGTTCCATCTTCAAATAATTAAATGTATAAATGTATAATAATTGAATGGATGATAAATTACAATGGATATGGTTGCCTTAAATATGGCTTGGCCATCACATATTGAAGAGACGCTTCTCTTCATAAATTATATCTTAATGTTATTAATTACTATTAGGAATAGTTACCTATTTATTACTATTTTATTGTTGTAACATTGCCTTCCCCTTAGGAAAGCTTTGTCCTCAAAGCTTAGATTATTGTTGTTGTCTTTTCATTCTCGTTTTGTGTTGAAACAATGTCATTACTTCCTTTATGTCTTTTTTAGAACTGGTATTCGATATGTGCTTGGTATTTACGCAATAGTTTGTCATCTTATTTTCATTTATAACTTGAATTTGTACTCCATTATGTTTATTATTGTTATCCCATTTTCCTTGTACATGAATATGAGGAATATTTTTGTGAATGACCATATCAAGCCTTGTTTTAGAATTCGCTTGTCCTATGATACTTAGGATGTCATCACGTAATGTCTTCATTTTATTATCCTTACGAGTTATCTTGGGAAGTGGCATTTCGTGAGACTTCTCACACTCGAAGTCACTTGATAGTGTTACATTTAGGTTTCTCCAGGGTGGTAGAAGAGTTAAGGTAGAAGATGAATCTACAATATCTGATTCCTTTGACTTGGATTCCTTTGCATATTGTAGTATCCACTTTTTGTCATTGTATGGATCGTCCTTATTGTCAACGATACTGGCTTGACTCTCATTATGATTTTGGTCGAGCTCATATTTATCAAATATATTATTGGTATTTTGGTCATCCCTACGATATTTAGTCTGATTGTCTTGTTTATTGTCTTGATCAATTTTGTTACTCTCATTTTTGTTGACATAGTGGTCAAACATATCTGAGTTACTGATATGGTTTGTATTAGATCTTAGCATTTGTAACATTTCCATTATGGTATCCTGGTTCTGTGTCATGATGCTCAAGTTCTGTGTCATGGTGCTTATGTTCTGTGTCATCGCATACATCTTGTCATCTAACTCTTTTTGTTTCTCGTGCATGATGTCTACTTTGTCATCAAGTTTTCTTCCTAGTACTAGAACAACATCTTCTTTGATTTCTTTCTTAACTGCCTTGTTATTTTTCGTTTCTTCTCTGAATTTTTCTTAGTTGGCAACGAGGGCCTTGATGTCCTTCTCCAATTTCTCAAGTTTTTATTTTAATTCCGTCATAGCTTGGGTCCGTTTATGCGAATGTGTGTATTTGGAAGTTTATTTTGACTTATGGACGAATAAAAAGACAACTAATGTCTTTGAAATAATTGATGAATTAATAATAATAATAACAATTATTTAATGTCTTGAAATAAAATAATAAATAGAAAATATTATGTTTAAATATTTTATTAAGAGGTGGATTAATAGGTTTTAAAATTTTACATAATAATATTGTGTTTGTTTGTAGGGTTGAAGTTGGAAAGCAAAACCGTGTGTTGGTTTTACTTTATCTTTTTTTTTCCTTTCTTTTTCCCTTCTTTTGTTTTTTTTCTTTTTTTTTTTCTTTTATCTTTTCTTTTTAACATTTTTCTTTCTTTTCTTTTCTTTACCTTTTTTTTCTTTTTCTTTTATTTTACGGTTTTTTTTTTTTTTTTTTTTTTTTGTGGTCAATGTCCTTTTTTTTTTTCCTGAGAAAAAAAGCATAATTTTATTTCATCTTTCGAGTAACAAAATCACATTTTGCAGATACACAACATTGTGTATTCTATGGACAATGTCCTATATTTTAGGGAAACCCTAAAAACTAAATTTACACAAAGTGTAAATAATGGCAAAGGGTCATATAGCTTTGATACTAATGTTACACCGTATCCAGGGTAATGGATAATCCGTATCCGGATTAAGTCAGCCTGTATCCAGGTCTAGGGAGGAAGATGTTCCATCTTCAAATAATTAAATGTATAAATGTATAATAATTGAATGGATGATAAATTACAACGGATATGGTTGCCTTAAATATGGCTAGTCCATCACATATTGAAGAGACACTTCTCTTCATAAACTATATTTTAATATTATTAATTACTATTAGGAATAGTTTCCTATTTATTAATATTTTATTGTTGTAACAACGTTCTTCACAAAACTCGTCTGTGATTCTTTCGAGCCACTCCAACATATTTATATGTCCACATCTTGTCAGTTTCTGGAGTAACTTTTTGTCTTTAGTTTCTACCGGCTTTTTCATCCAGTAACTTCTTGAGAGACTGTGGTACGGATTCTAAAAATTTCTCATGTGTCTCAGAGAAGAACCTCTCTTTAGCTTGCGCAATAATTAGTCTATTTATCCTAGCATAATTATGCAAATAGTTCACTATTTTACGCTCCCACCAGTTCTTAATCTCTTGCTCTGAGATCACCTACTCATGGTCATTTCATCTGTATATGTACTACCAGCAATGAAACCAATGTTGTAATCACTCAAATTGCAAGGTTACCAGTAATACACATAAAGAATCATATAATCATAACAGATACAAGAGACAAGAATAATGGATAGAATAAGAGCTTATATTATTCAATACACATGTGGGATCATACATAAATTGAACCGAGTTCTTATTTGGCTCAACAACCTATTTATACATTTACAAAACAGTTATGGTAACTACTTGTCGGTTCACCCAAACAAAATGGCCAATGAGGCCGACCTAATATACAATTAGTCGGCTAACGAGTCTAGTCGGTTAAGCCGACTAGCTCCTCCAACACTGATACCCTCTTTGATTTGAATTCTTCCTTCTTCAATCCAGAAGCAAATATTGAAGAGCCATCTTTTTTTGTGTCTCTTGAATTTGATTCATCTTCTTGAGATGCTGATGATGAAAAATAAGTGACTAATGGAGCTGCTATTTCTATTGATTATTCAATCACACATTCATTGTTCTCTATGTCTTCTATCATTTATTGTGAGATCTATGTGCTCGATCCTTTATGCTTTGTGCATGTTTATTCAGTGATGGTGCACAACCTAGTGTCTTCCTAGATATTTTCTTAGCCAAATAAAGTCGTATTAGTGTCATGCCACTTACCATACTTGATCCCATTCGCTTTTGCATCTCCACCTTTGTTCTTGACATCAATACTTAGAGCCTCCTTGAACATTTCGAACATATCCTTCCTTCCTCCTTTCATACTTCTACTATAGAGGATTCATTATCAGTGTATTCCCATGAGTCTACCGATATTCTTATATGTGTTCTTTTGGATTATTTGGAAGCTAGATCAATCCATGGAGCTCTTGCATTCACGCTCTTTGATCCTATGGCTTCTCTTTGTTCCTACATGATCACTTGCACACATCCTCTCTGTGTAAATGAAAATGGAGACATTATACATTCGCTTGGACAGTTATTTCACATATATGGAGCTAATTTTATCTCTTCTGGTTCGAAGTTCAAGTCATTACATCATCTTGGAGCTGATTACAACTCTCAAGAGATTTCACATCATTGGATCTCAGTTGTTCTACATGTCCCAGTTTCCATCCTGCAGCTGTTCTTGATCCAGGTGAGAAGATTTCTCTTCTTCCCAAGAAGAAGATTCCTCAAGACATCAACATTTAGTTTGGAGCAGCAACAACAACAATTCAACATTTTTGGTTTGCCTCTCATGTCCTTTCTTGAATTTTCCCCATGTGGTTTTTCCTCTTTCCTCAGCTTTTTGGACATAATAATGGTTAAAGGGTGACCATAGCCTTGTTGTTGGGCCCTATATACACCTATATTTTTGACATACCATCATAAATTTAGACTTAAATGGGGGTGTTGGGATATTATTAAACCCGCTCATAACTTAGGATAAAATAATTAATCAATTTTGATTAATTTCCTACCCACTAGCCTATATAGTTGGCATCCACTTGCACCTTAAAGTCAACACTTGCCATCTATACCCCAAGAATTATTTAATTATGATTCAAGGTTGATCTTGACCACTTTATTGACTGCTAGAATTAGAAACTGCGCTTTCCTATAGATTCTGCCTTATATGCTTTTATCCAGCTTTTTTGTGGATAAGGTAAAGCTAGTTAACTAGGAAACTGGTATCTTTTTGTTTCCAACCCATCCTCCATTATTTTCTCTCCATATTCCAGGATTAGCATGTTTTTTACATCACTCTTGACAACTAACTCATGCTTTTTCTAATTCGTGAGGTCCTTGACTGACTTGGGAAGTGCTTTAGCCACCTATGGGGGTTTATCATATTTGGTAAGTCTGATTTATGAGCTAGCAATGAGTTGTCTTCCATCAACTCAAATATCCTTTATAAGGATATATTACTAATGTAATATTATGAATTATCGTTTATTGATCACTCATTAATGTGTGTTCATTAATTCCTCTTCTTCTCTCCTTTTGCTAATTCTCTGCAATTCCTAGTGAGGTTTATTGTGTGCTTAGATTCTTAGCTTGTTTATGGAATTCATGTTGCCATCAAGGCTTTATAATTATGACAATCCCATGTATGAGGATATAACCAATCTCCTTTCTTTATGCCATGCATCTTCCTCCTAAAAGGATCATAATTGTGAGGATTAAAAAGGAATGTACCCTCTCCTTCAACCTACGGTGGTATTTCCTGACTCCGAGAGGCAAGCATCCTCGACGCGTGTGGTCTACTATGGGTCTCCTAAAAACTCTGTGTGTTAGTTACACCCCCTTATGGGAAGTGGGCATCCTTAGCCACCAGCTGGGAACAATGGGTGTCCCACTCCCGATTTTTGAATTTCTTCAATCGACCTTCACGGTAAAGTTGTCTTTCCTCCTCATCCACATTGGCCAGCATGTCAACCACCTTATTATCGTTTCATATAACATGGCTAAAAGTCCACGCATGGGGGTGATTTAACAATGTTTCTAACTATTCAACTCTATGCGCTAGCCTCCAGTTTTCCACAACCTTTAAAATTTTCTTTCCATTCTGTAGATTTCTTGCCATCTGGACAATGACATGGGAGTCACCCTCAATTCATAGGGGTTCCATCTTATGGTGAGTTACTAGTTTGAAATCTGCAAGGAGACCCTCCATTTTGGATGTGTTATTTTTGTCTTCACCTATGTACCCATAAAAATCCTAAATGATTTCTCCATCCGGGTTTGTTAAAGTGCTACCAAAACCTACTGGTTTTCTGTTACCTTTAGAGGCCCCGTCAAAATTCAATTTGAAAGAGCCTACCAGAGGGGGAACCCAATGATATAGTCTAGTCTACGATATCCCTTGCTTCTTGTGGAGAGTCCTTGATTTTCTACATACACACCCCACTCTTGTAAGATCCTTCGCTTAGTCGATCCCATCTCCTAGTCCTGATCATACCATTGAGTGATGCTGATGGTCTCCTGAATGTGCATAGCTACTTTCACCCACAATTGGTTCTGAGTGGTGTATTTATCCTGAAAGATCCTCTAATTCTGTTCTTTTCATATTCCCACATCAAGAAACCTGGGAAAGATAACCATATGAAATTCACATGGTATTCTAGTATGCCATCACATCCCACCTTTTAATGGCCTGATCAGGTTTCCCTCGAATATGATTAGAACACCTAAATATCTCTGCCCCCATGTCCCGAAACACTGAGACAAAGGGACATCAGTCAAGAAGGTGGTCCAAATATTACTCCTCCACACAACACAAAGTGCATCATGATGGTACAAACAACTCTCGTCTCCTGATATTTTCAGTAGTCGGGATCCTTCTGTAGATAACAAGCCATATGAACGTTGCTACCTTCATCCATGGGTTCATTTTCCACACCTTTCCTCGGATTTCATCCTGCTGATTATATTGGCTATCCATCTAAATTCCATATGCTTCCTTCGTAGTGAAGGTTCCTATCGGATAATAGCCCCATATCAACTTGTCTGGACCATGTTGAATTATGTTACACCTTTTATGTATGATATCAAGGATCCATGGTCATTCATTCTCAGGGGTCCTTTGGAGCCACCACTTAGGAATACACCATTCTCAATATTACCCATCTCTACTTGTGGGCTGCCATAACTGATTGAACTTATTGAGACCCAGAGCCTTACAGTTCACTTGGCTAGTATCCATATTGTCTTGCCTCTCTAGCTTAGGCATCTGCTGCCAAGAATCCTCCCAGAACTTTGCCAACTCCCCATCTCTGACCTCCCAAAAATTATGGTCTTGAATGATGCTTCTATTGTGGAAGGTCATATTCCATACATGAGAGCTTGCCTTCTCCTCATTAAATATAACCAAGTCTTACTTTCTTCTATTCTTCACATATTTCACATGTGAAATCTTTTCCCATAGCTTCATGTTATGTGTAACCCATCCCACCAAATTTTAGCACCCATGACCTCATTGTTCTTCTCTGGATCTCTGATCCCCATCCCTCCTTGTGATTTTAGCTTGCAAATCTTATCCCAGCTGACCACTACCCATTTTTTCTTGTCCACATTGCTTCCCCATAAGAATTCCTTTGAATATTCCTTATCTCCTCGAGACCTGCCTTTGGAGATTCCATCACCGAGAAGAGGTGTATAGGAATCTCCTGTAACACATATTTGATTAAGTTAACTTTGCTCACCATATTAAGCGACCATAGAGTCCAATTATACAATCGCCTTCTCATGTGATCAAACAAATCTTCCTATGAGCCTTTATGGGCGAGTCCTTCAGCAAGAGGCGCGCCTAGATATTTGGATGGAAGGGAGCTCCCTTGGAAGAAAACAATTTGGGTAATGGTTCTCTGGGAAATACGGGAGGTATTGAAAAAGAACACTTGTGACTTCTCTATATTAACCTCAAGGCCCAAGGCTTTGGTGAAGGTTGTTAAGAATTCCTTGAAAGCTCGAGCCTCCTGAACTGATGGGTGACCCATCAGCATAGTGTTGTCTACAAATTGCTGGTGTGTCTGCGTGTTAGATCCTAGGTGAAGCCTTAACCCTTCATCTCTTCTCTCACCATCATAGCCTTAGTCATTATGCCAAGGCCTTCAGCCATAATTATAAACAGGAAAGGGGATATGGGATCCCCTTGATGAATACCTCTAGAGGGGTTGAAAATTTTGGTAGGAGTGTCATTCAACAAGATGGAGAAAAAGGTCGCCGATGTCATATTCATGATCCACTCAATACATTCCTGACTAGAACCAAAATCTTTAAGCATTTCTCTCATGAATTGTTAATTTAACTTGTCGTAGGATTTTGAGGTATTCAACTTTAAAAGCATCCTTGGTTTTTTGGTGACTTTTAAAGAATGAATCACTTCATGGACCAAGATTACCCCATCCAAATATTGTCATTCTTCCAAAAAAACCATATTGCTCTGGAAATATAATGAATGGAAGAATGAGTTTCAATCTATTGGCCATAAACTTTGTAATGATTTTATAAATCACATTGCATAAAGCTATGGGTCTGAACTTACCAAGAGAATCTTCCCTTTTAGTATTGGGAATGAAAGTAAAAAAAGTGGCATTGAACGCTTTCAACACCCCTCTGGGCTGCAGGGAGTCCTCCGAAATCCTCCATAATTCCACCTTGATGAGGTCCTAGAAGTGGTGGAAGAAATTAGTGGTGAATCCATCGGGGTCCGGTGCCTTTCCTTCCACCATCTCACCTATTGCCTCCTCCACCTCAATGAGATTGACTAGTTTATTACGGAGCACATTTTTATCAAAAGAGACCAACAAAGGAATGAGTTGAGTAACACAAGAAATGTCTTCCCTCCTGTATGCCCTTTCTTCTTACATAATTTCTCCAAAATAGTTAACCAACTCAGCTTCCATTTCCTCCCTTGTTTCCACATAAGACCCAACCTTTATCTTCAATCTACATATTTTATTTTTTTGTCTATTATGTAGAACTGATTGGTGGAAAAACTTAGTGTTATGCTCACCTTCTTGCAGCCAATGAGTTCTGGACTTTTGCTTCTAGTAGATTTCCTCCTCGCATTCATTGGCCCAAATTTGTTCAAGGGTGGTTTGCTACTTTTGTTTCAATTCTTCACCATATCCAATATTCATTCCTAATCATTGGATTTCCTCCTATTGATAAGCCAACCTCTTTTTATCCTTGAAAATGTTTTCAAACTCTTATTTATTCCGAGTACGTATCCCTGAATATAGACTTTTTAATTTCTCTTGGAATTGGTACATCCTGGTTCCCTCAAGAAGGACCATGTCCTTCCACCATTGATTAACCAATGATTTGAAGTCCTTGTGTTCTATCCATAACTGCTCAAAATAGAAAGGCTTCCTAATTGAAGGGCCTATCCTTCCCGATTTAAGTAGTCAGGTCAATTATCTAACCCAACCATAGGTAAGAATGAGGTTTTTAAATCACCTCCTCCCTGTATAATCCCTTGTATTGTCAAGAATCAGTCCAATATGGAGGATACATGATACTCACCTCCTCTTCTAGTATTCCATGTGAACCAATTGTTTCACATTTCCACATCCACCAGCTTATTTCCTCAAAGAAATCTTTGAAGGCTTCATTCGCATTTCCAAGGGTTCATGGTCCTCTTTTTTTCTCCTCGAGAGAGGTAATCAGGTTAAAATATCCTCCCAAAATCTAATTCTTGTCTCCCACCCATCTAATTGCTTAGGATAGAGCCTCCAAAAATGAAAGTTTCTAAGGCTAAACACTTTGACCCTAAACATTGGTGAGAGTTTATTTTTTATTTTTTATCTTGGTGTTACATATCTGGAAATCCGCAGATAGGAGGCCTTTTGTGGCCCAAATTTTGTGAGACTTACCTCTTCCAGGTGCCACAAAGTTGCTAACCCACCTACCATTCCTTGAGCATCTATTGCCACTATTTCACATCCCTTCCAGACTTTTCTTGCTATCTCTTTCATTATCTCTATTCCACGCTTTGTTTCCTGCAAAAAAACTATTACTAGTTTTTCCATTTTCAACTTATTCTTGAGAATCTTGGTTTTGCGAGGGTGACCCACCCCCCTTATATTCCAAGTTATCACCTTTGTAACAAATATAAATAATAAATAAACTAATAATAATTAATAACAATTAATAATAATTAATAAATAAGAGTTGTGATTCTTCAAACATTAAGTTCCCAAGACATATTTAAGGCGGGCCATCATTTGTAATTTATCATATCTTATATTCAATAACATTTATACATTTATTTCACCCATGGAATCATGGTAAAAGAACAAGAACTGTTCTAGGACAATGTAAACTGGATTTGGTTTAAAGCCCCTTCTTGGGTTTTTATGCTAATCCGGCCTTTGGCTATAATTTCCATACACTGTTTGGTCCATTTCAAAATTTCTGAATTAATCAGGTTTTTGACCTTACTCAAAAGAAAGAGAGAAAGTTAAAAAAAAAGTAAAATTAAAAACAAATAAGTAAAGAGAAAATAAAATATAGAAGCCACACATGGTTTCTTAAAAAACAATACATGGTTTCTTTTCCAACAACAAACAACACATGGTTTATTGGAAGCATTTGTCGAAGCTAATACTAAAGTTAGAATATAAAATCTAGAAGTGCATAAGATTCCTTAAGGCAACTAAGATTTGAATTATTTTTATTACTTTTTAATTTTTAATATCCTCCACTCCCACCATGAAATGATTCAATGGGGAAAATATAATTCTTCTTAAGAAATCCAAGAGGGGGATAAACAAAATTATCACTCAAAGAAAAATAATCTCCAAATACACCCACTCCCGATGATGAAGATGACAATTTTGAGGAGAAGAGACTTAAATCCATCATCTCCCACAAAATTGGAACAAGTAAAGATGACATTATTCACAATGATACTGATGAGAGTCAAGCGAATGTTGCTAATAAGTATCCAAAATATAGGGCCATGCTCGGTTTTGAGGAGAAAAGATTTAAAGTTTATGTCTCTTATAGAATTGAAATGGGTAGAGATTACCTCGATGAGAGTCAAGCGAGTATTGTGGGTAAAGACTGTTATCAACCCAAATGGCACTTCTCTGTTCGAGTGCCGACACTTTATATATCGGCGCACAAAAGGACATTTATGGATTGAAGGTTGCCTAAAACACTATAGATGGGCATGACATGAGATGCATTCACTATCCACCTAGCTTGCCATTTTTACCTTTTTATATCTTGATTGCTTTACGCGACTCTTTCCACAACAACTAGCGTACATACACGACTATCTCCATAGCATATCGCGTACTGTACGCAGGTATTTTCATTGCAACCCGCGTACATATCTGTACGCAGGTTTCCCTTATAGAAACTCGCGTGTCATACGCGGGTTGCCAGTATCAATACTCGCATACTCCTACATTCGACATTAAAAATAATAAACACGATTAATGGAGATTTGTTAATCCTTAAACATTAACTATCTTAACTGTCTCAACCTCCTCAACCTTTGAAACTGCTCTATTTTCCTAAGTATAAATAGAGGCCTTGGGGAGGGCATTGGTCAATCATACTTAGACAACAAAGTTATGTTGGTGGTATATCTTAAGAAGTATTTGGAGCAGCAAAACTCAGAATCCTTTGGTTGCAGAGGAGTCCTTGTTTCAGGCGTTGGGTTGTACACTTATCTCATTCACTATTGTTAATAAAGAGAATCCTTATTCCAAATGCGTGTTGAATATCTTTCATGTATCATGGTTTGATAAATATTTATGATTAAGCACTCTATATATTGTTTATCTAACTTGTTATATATACATGTATAAGATTGTATTTGGAGGATTTGCTCTTTGCAGGTGAAGGAGGTGCATCCCTGAAAGCTTTGGAGTGGAGCAGAGCGGGAGAAGACAAAGCTTGGATCAATCGTCCTTAATCGGGTGAGTCCATTATATCTTCCTTTTTCCTTTCTGTACTTTAAAGCTGATTGTCTGCAAGTTTTAAGAGTACGTTGGTAACCCCAGACCCTCAGTTATAAGGGTGTTTATTCCTGAACAACAGAACTGGTGACTTCGCTGGGGAGCCCAAACTGCTGTGGGTTATTTCTGTTTACCGTTGCCCAGTATTTGCCTTGAGTTTGTGTGTGGTATCCTGTCTTGGTTCATCCTTAGGATAGTGTTTGAAGACCTTGAGAAATTTTATTTTTTATTAGAAAATTTTGTACTTGT
Organism: Pseudotsuga menziesii; assembly: GCA_001517045.1. Taxonomy (NCBI): domain Eukaryota; kingdom Viridiplantae; phylum Streptophyta; class Pinopsida; order Pinales; family Pinaceae; genus Pseudotsuga; species Pseudotsuga menziesii. The sequence goes on along the minus strand of LPNX010677063.1, from coordinate 92,594 downwards.
ATGCGGGTTGCTCTTGGATACAGTCGCGTACAGAGGCCTGCATACGCGGGTTGCTCTCTAGGACAGTCGCGTACAGTATGCGGGTTTCCCTTATACACAGTCGCGTAGAAGCCTTAGCATTGGAATTTTTGGTTTAGGGTTTGCTTGTCCCTGTCCCTTTATAAAATTTGTTTGCTGGTTGGTCTTCCTCATAAGCATTATACTGTTAGTTTGATGACCTTGTTGGCCACACCTTGTGCTTTCTTGTAAATCCATTGAGTTCCTTTTGTTTGGATTGTCTTCTGTTTGCTATTTGAAGTGGATTTGCCTGTTTTGGGTTATAGGTTTAAGTGTTGGTTGTCTGAAGCAGTGATCAGGGTTCTGGACACTCTTTTTCCCATTCTATCCTTGGATAATGATTGGTTTGCCACTTACCTTTGTGTGATCTCAGTGATTTCTTGTCATTGTACCCGCCCAAGCTAGGGTTCCGAGTCTTCCCTTGTTGGTTGATATTTTGGTCTTATTAATCTGTTTAATTCACTTTTCTTGCTTTATACAATTGATTTAATTCAAGTATACTCAAGTTTAGTGCATTTAGGTGCATAGTAGTCTTTGAGCATTTTAAAAAGTGAAAGAAAATATTTTCAAGCTTTTGCATGTAATTTTGCATAGAGTAGTTTTGCTTTTAGTTTTTAAAATATAATCTCAAAAAACTACAAAAATATAGTCTTAGTGTTCTCTTTATCGTTGCATTTTTCATCAATTTATATTTACAAAAGAAAAAAAAGAAGTTTGTTTTAGTAGTGATAATTTGCTTTGAAAACATACACCTTTGCTTTTACATTTCTTATCAAGTCAAAAACATCATAGTCTTTCACTCCACTTGCCTTCTGAGTAAAGAATGGCCTTTAAAATGAACGCAATAATTAAAATTTACTAGTAATTTTTTATTTTTAGGGCCATTCACCTACTAGCTTAGGCTAGACTTGTGGGTTAGGAAGTGTAAACTTCCCATAAGTTTTAAAATTCGGACATAGTGGACCATTCGATAGGTAAATCCTTATCTTTATTGATTGTATCTGGGAAGAACATCTCAAAAGGGAGTCAGGAACGAGGCCGCGTGGAGGAATTGGACTGAGGAGATAACCCTCCAATTCCTTGTCGAAACGTAGATCAGGACTTTTACGTATCTGGGGATTCTATCCTAGATAGAGTTTCGAGCTTAGCTACCCTGCCCATGCGTAC
>LPNX010677063.1:0-91301 GCA_001517045.1 Pseudotsuga menziesii | reverse complement strand
AAGGTAGCCTTTAGTCTCTTGACATTTAGGGTTCATACCTAGGTAAACCGGAAGGCTATTTCTGGTTCACCTTGGACGGGCTTGGAAGGTAACCCTTGTTGGAAGTGTAGGAGGGCGGTGGGTGATTCCTCCGCTTGTGCCTAAGAACCTCTTCAAGGACGCCAAGTAACTGTTCTTCAGCTTTCTTCAGGAAAGCATATCTTTTACCCTTGCTGACTATTGAGACTCTAGGAATTTTCGTAGTGATTGCTCTATGTTTAGTCGACCTTAGGGTTTGAATTGTCAAATTTACAATCGTGGAGGACCAACCTATCAGAAGGTCATGAAGGTTACAAAACCTTCCTCCTCTCATCACATTGGAGCCTCCACCTCCACCTCAAAGGCAGAGATTGGACACGGATGGTTCATTTGAACCGGTAGGAGTAAGTGAAGTTCTAGGTGGACCAACACTTGTAGCTAACCATTTTGATTTTAATATAGTTGAGATAGAAGACTTGCAGGCTGACGAGTTTGCAAGGAATTTTAACACTCCCTTGACTGACTTAAACGATCCCGTGATCGTCCAGGTTAGATCTTTTGATTCACCTGTTTTAGGTGTCCCTGTGGGCAGGATAATGTCTACTACAGGAGAAAGTTCTTTTGCTTTCACCTCAGCCTTCTCGGCTGAAGGGGTATTATCTCCCCTGGTAAGTGCCCCTAGATCTAGCATACCTACTACGCCATTGACTCCAGCGAGCTGGGTGGTCCAACCACCGGTTCCCATAAGCCTAGTAGGTGCTTCTAGTGACATGGTTACTGGGATTCTCAGTATACCTACTGTTCCTTCCTCCTTTGCACACACTGCCCAGAGCGGTCCAGTAGGATCCTCAACTTTCGTCTAAGGATTTCCTTGGAATGGGGGGCATATTCCCCCATCCACTCCATATGTAGGCCCATCACCTTCTTATGTAGGAGTGCAGTTTGGAAACACTACCTCTTATGGGCAAGGTTTTCAAACTTCCGTCTCGGCCCCGTTCACGAGCTCTCCCTTTTCGTTATTTAGCGGAGGGATACCTGCTCCCTTTTTTCAAACCCCAATTTAGACTGGGACGGGCTGAACCTCTTATACTGCACCCCCCACATACAATCCTATGGCTTACAGATGGAATCTGTTTCAAAGTAATCCATCCACTTCACAACCGGTGGAAGGGGGCAACCCCACCTTTACATATGGGCATTTGGGGGCAAGTCCCTCTAATCCCCAGACTGGCACTTTTAGTTCTCTGGTGCAACCCAAGATTCCTTTCTTGGCGATGTTGAACTTGCTAGATTTGTCTAAATTGATGAACGACACGGTGAGGCATGACCCCTCGTGGCCACCTGTTCCCACCAAATTGCCATCGGACATCCCTAAATTCGAGGGCAAAGTTGGTGAAGATCTTGGGGCTCATGCCACCACATTTCATTTATGGTGTTCTTCTAATTCACTGAATGAAGATTCAGTTAGGTTGAGGCTGTTCCAAAGAACCTTAATGAACACTGAAGCAAAATGGTACATTGAGTTGCCTTCTACCGCGTTCAGTAGTTTTTGGGACTTGGCTAGTGCATTTCTTAGCCACTTTCAGCTTCCGGTCCGATATGATTTCGGAACGGACTTGTTATCTACCTTTAGGTAGAACAAGGCTACCCACATCTTGGATCATATCCAAGAGTGGAGGAGGCAAAAGAGCCTTATTAAAGCCACTATTCATCCTGAGTTCTTACTAGAGTGGTTCCTTAAAACTTTGTTGCCTTACATATCTAAGGACGTATCCACTTCAAGAGTGACGAATGAAGAAGAAGCCATTCTCAGGGCCTAGCAATTGGATTTGATTTATTCACAATCTGGGATCTTGTATGAGATTATCCCTGAGGCACCGAGGCCTACCCACGATGTAGAGAAACCTAAGCCTAGACCCCATGCTGATGGTGTGGTTGGGTCCATAAACTCTCCCACTGTAGAGTCTTTGGCCAAACAGCTTCATGAGTTGTCCATCAAACATTCTACAGCGGAGGCAGCAAAGGATGTCCCCTCACCCCAATGTGCAAATGTTTTTGCACAGACCTCTCAGAAGGGAAATCAACAGCTCGGTGGGAAGAAAAAGAGAGGAAAGAAAGGGGAGGGAAATCAAAACAAGCAGAAACCCACGAACAATGCTGATGGGGGCAAGAAGGAAAATAAAAAGGTCAAATTCCTGTGTAAGTTGTGCCATGAGGATCACCTCACTCACCTTTGTCCCCTTATGGAACAATCCCAGAAGCTGCTTAAAGCTCAACAACCAGCTGTCTTGAAGGATCCATTTCCCCAAGGGCAGAACTCTGCTTCAGCTTCTAACGTAGCAGGGGGCACTTCCGATGCCCCTGACCCTAACTATATCAACATGGTTTGATCTTTGAATTTGCTATGGACTAGGAATTAAAATTATGAAAAGGAGACTTCTGAGAAGGGTAATTCTATAGGTGAAACTTCTAACCCTCTCACTATCGAGAAGCCTGCTAAAACTATGCCTAAGATACCGAAAGCTGTCTTTAAGAAGACCTTGCATAACCCTAATGCTAGGGCTGCTTCAAACTACTCCGTGGTTGAAGACCTAGCCCAAACCCCGTGTGCAATGTCAGCTTTAGAGGTGTTACAGAGTTGTCCCGCCCAACGGGATGCCCTCTTAGCAGCCTTAGGCAGCATGGACTCGTTGAGTCTCATGGAAAAATTTCATTTGTCTGATGTTAAAATTTGCCTACCTTACCATGTAGCCTTGTCAATAGATGTCATCCATGGTGGAAAGACCATTGGAAGGGCAGTTGTTGATGAGGGTGCTTCTACATGCGTTATGTCCTTGTCATGTTGGAAAGCTCTCAGATCCCTAGAGCTGGTCCCGTCAAAAACTCTGCTTACTGCTTTCGACGGAAGGTCTTTCCGTCTGCATGGTATCCTACCAGCTTTTGAAATAAATCTAGCAAGGAAAGCAGTGTCTATTGAGGTGGAAGTGATTGATGCACCTTTGGACTATAATTTGCTTTTGGGAAGGAGCTGGACTTATGCCATGTCTGCTATTGCGTCGGTTGTCTTTCGGGTGGTAGTTTTTCCACACGAAGGAAAGTTGATTACTGTTGACCAACTCGATTTTACTCGAAAAGGCCACATGGAGTCTAATGAGTCCGCTTTGCCCTTGGTTGATCAGGTCAAACCTGTTGCATAGAGCTTGGGGGCTGGAATGTACGCATCACTGATGGGCACATTTGATCTTCCAGCCCCGATTAACTATATTGGTTCTACTAGTGTGGGGAAGTCCATAGCCACGGTTGTTGATAGGACTGATCCTTGGGTTCTCCCTTCCCCCCATGAACCGGACGTGCCCTTATCGGCAGTGGAAGTGGATTTACCAAGCTATCACTCAAACCACTGTTGATCCCATTCCAGACCCTCTCACAGTCTCAGAGGACCTGGAAGAAGTTTATTTGCCCGCTTGGGCGGAAAACTCTTTGCACTCTATGGACTACTTAGATATGGTTTTACCTTATGATGAAGCCATTCTGGAAGCCATGTGTGGACGTGGTAAGATATGTGAAGATCTTCACCATCGATCCTATTTTCTTCCAGAGCTAAGCAGGATAGAAAATCAAGAGTTTCGCATGAGACTGTCAGATGATGTTGATACACCCAGAATGTTTGCCGAGGGGAATATGGAAAATATTTTCGCCACTATCCCTATCAACATCTCTGTAAACCCTGATGTCGTGGAAAATATACATATAGGTGAAAACTGCTCTGCCGAGGAGATTGCAATCTATACGGTCTTGTTCAAGGATTTCCGCGACATTTTTTGCCTGGTCATATGAGGAGATGCCAGGCATTGATACATCGATAGTTGAACATGAGATCCGAACATACCCCGACGCTAAACCTGTTTGGCAACAATTAAGACCTATTAACCCGTGTAAAGCAGCGACTGTGAAGGCTGAAGTTGAAAAGATGTTGAAAGCTGGTTTCATTTATCCCATAGCTCTGACGGAATGGGTATCCAATCCTGTTCCTGTTGATAAGAAGCAAGGGAACATACGCGTCTGTACTGACTTCAGAGATTTGAATAAAGCCTGTCCTAAGGACAACTATCCCATGCCATTTATAGACCAGATTATAGATGCTTGAGTGGGAAGTGAAGTGTTCTCATTTATGGATGGTTTCTCCAAATACAATCAAATTCAAATAAAACCGAAAGACCAACATAAAACTACTTTCATTTGTCCTTGGGGTACCTTCGCGTACAAAAAATCCCCTTCGGATTGAAAATTGTTGGGGCAACCTTTCAACAGGCAATGAAATTTGCCTTCCATGATATAAAAGCCATTGTCGAACCTTATCTCGATGATCTGCCTGCACATTCTCGCAAGAGGATTGACCATCCAGATCACTTACAGTTGATATTTGAACGATGCAGATACTATAAGATCTGCTTGAATCCACACAAGTGCGTATTCTGTGTTGAGTCGGGAAGACTGCTCGGATTCATTGTCTCTAATAGAGGCCATTGTAAAGGCCTCCTCCTTGTTCTATCAGGCAACTTCAAAGCCTGCAGGGAAAGTCTAATTTTCTTCGACGTTTTATCGTTAACTATGCCAATATTACCAAGGGTTTCATGCGCCTGCTAAAATAGGACACCCCATTTGTATGGGATGAAACTGCAACTCGCTTTCGAGGCATTGAAAAAAGCTTTGTTGTCAGCACCTTTACTGCATCCGCCATATTACTCTAGGGATTTTATATTGTATTTGGCCGCGTCCGAGTCAACCATTGGGGTAGTCCTGGTCCAGGAAGATGATAAGCTCTAGGAGCATGTCATTTACTATCTTAGTCGTACTTTAGCTGGACCTGAACTCAGGTACTCCCACGTCGAGAAATTAGCCTTAGCAACTGTTTATGCTGTTCAGAGGTTACGTCACTACATTTTACTAAGGACCACAACAGTAGTGGCGGATGTGAATCCCTTTAAACATGTTTTGTCCCGACGGATTGTTGGGGGTAAATTCAACAAATGGATAGTCAATCTCCAAGAATTTGACTTGGATTTCTAGTCCGCTAAGTCTAAAAAGTCCTTAGTTTTTGCTGAGCTTATAGCAGAATTTCCAACAGAAGAAGATGTAGTCATTGAAGATGACTCATTGCCAGATGAGCATATCTTCTTGATAGCCACCTCTGATCCCTGGTACGAAGATATACTTATATATCTCTAGACTTTGAAGTACCCTGCGGCTTCCTCGCAGGAGGAACGACGTAAATTATGCCTTCATGCTAAGAACTACCTCATCATAGGAGACACTTTATATCGAAGAGGGCTAGATTCCATTTTGCATCGATGTCTTACCCATGAGGAAGCGGAGATTGTCCTGAATGATTCCCATAGTGGAGCATGTGGGGGTCATTTATCTAGGTTAGCAACGACCCAGAAGATACTACGTGCCGGTTATTTCTGGTCCACAATCTTCAAAGATTGTGTGGAAGTGGTGAAGCGCTGTCATCCTTGTCAGCTTTACACCAGAAAAATGTGGTCACATCTCGCTCCGTTGTTTCCCGTTGTCTCAGTGGGCCCCTTCATGAAGTGGGGGATTGATTATGTGACGTACAACCCATTTTCGACTGGGGGCACAAATATATCATTGTCGTTGTGGACTATTTTACGAAATGGGCAGAGGCAATGCCCACCTTTAAAGCCGACGGGGAAACGACAGCTTTCTTTGTGTTCAATCAGATTATAGCACGGTTTGGTATACCTAAGGTGATTGTTACTGACCATGGCAGTCATTTTCAAAATAGCATGATGACAAAACTGACCACTATGCTTCGATTCAGACAAGAGCATTCATCTTCGTATTATCCCCAGGAAAATGGGCAGGTTGAGGCTGTTAACAAGACTTTGAAGACTATCCTCAAACGTACAATTGATGCAGCCCGTTCTAACTGGCATATCATGCTATACCTTTCCCTTTGGGCGTACCGAACAAATGTAAAAACTACTACGGGTTTCTCCCCCTTCCAACTCGTTCATGGAGTGGAAACCATTACCCCGGTTGAATGTGAAATCCCATCCTTGAAAATAGCTATTCATGTGTTACCCGATACAACAGAGCTTGAAGAATGTCTAGTACATTTAGAACACCTTGATGAGTAGCGTAGAGATGTGCTGATAGCTAATCAAGCTCACAAGAATAGGGTCAAAAGCCAATATGATAAGTTGGTCAAACCTCAGATTTTCTTTGAGGGGGAACTTGTTTTTCTTTGGGACCAAGACAAGGAACCCCTGGGGGCAGGAAAATTCAAGGCCATGTGGTTAGGGCCTTATGTCGTGTTGAAGGTCTTAAAGAAGGGTGCATATGAGTTAATAGATTTTGATGGGAATAAGCTGCTTGAGCCTAGAAATGGGCTCTATCTGAAGAAGTACTATGCTTAGGCTTAGCATTTTTTTTTGTATTCTATTATATGTATTTTTATGTACACTAGATAGTCGATTTATGTTTTTTATACTATCTGCTGGTTGTTTCAGATGTCTTCCGGCATGTTCGTAGGTTTCGCTGATGGTGCTAGTCGCCACACTTGTAATCTTGCTTTAGTGGCATGGGTCATTTATTCTCCCTCAGGACAGTTAGTTGCCTCGGGAGGCGCTTGCTTAGGTCCTGATTCTAATAATGTTGCTGAGTATAGGGCTATAATTGAGCTTCTATGGGATGCTTTGTCACATGGTATCACTCAGCTGGAAGTCCGTCTGGACTCTCAACTGGTGGTTTCCCAGCTCAATCGATCTTACCAGGTGCGGAACCCTATTCTATTACGTCAGTTCATGCAAGTTAGGTTATTGGAAAGAAATTTTGAATTTATTACATTCAATCACATTCCAAGAAATTAGAATTCATTGACTGATGCATATGCTAATTACATTTTGGATTGGAATTTAACACATATTTCATAAAAATATACAGCATACACATAAAAAACATTTGTAAATAAACCGACAATACATACATACATACATACATACATACATACACACACACACACACACACACACACACACACACACACACACACACACACACACACACACACATATATATATATATATATATATATATATATATATATATATATATATAGGTCGAGTTCTTGATCCTCAGATCTAGTCATAACTGTATAATATACAAAAATATACAAAAATGGATCGTAGTCCGTCAAAATTCCCTAGATCTAAGCAGGACCACCCTGGTCCCTTTGGTCTCCCTGTACTCTGGCTTCCTCGGCCTCCTCAGCTTTAGCAGCCTCAACAGCTTCTATGTACACCAAAACCGCTCTGGCTACTCGCCTCAAAAGGCGTATCCAGACGGGTGGTATTCCAACCACATACTCCTGCATGATGGCTGTGATGTGCTCAATCCTCAAAGTTGGTACTCTTTGGGTAAGCCTAGCCAGCTTCCCCTCTAGAACCCTGATAAGCCCCTGGTCTTCACCCAAGATAGGATGAACAAACATACCTGGATGCCCTTCAGGGTGGACCGGTCCAATATCTGCATTTTGACATGTTTATAGGATTAGAACTCTTATACATATGTATATATCCCTATATTTTAAAATTCATAAAAAATTTAAAATTTGAAAATTAAAAATTACCTAGCTCTCCCCATCCTCCTCCTGGAGGGAGGACAAGGTCTGGATCACCTCGAAAATCCATCCCATCATATGGAAACTGCTCCAGTGCTGGTAACTGCCTCTCCCACCAAAAGTAGAATTCATCATCATACACACTCTACACTGAGCCACCTCCTCCATGGCGGAGGAAGATATATCCCCACCTGCTCAAGCTAGGCTGACGAGGAGATCTAACCGGTAGAGGTATTGCAGGGCTCAACCCCGACACTCTCTCTCGAAGAAGGCCACCAAGATGCTAGAATATCCGAAGTTCTTCCTTCTTCCTCTCTTGCAGTCCGAGAGTTGTTTTTTCAGAATCGGGATTACCCCCGAACACCAATCATACAGATCCCCATGCATGCAGTCCACTTCCAATCTCATTTGGTTCCCTGTAGCGAGATGAAGAGAAGATGATCCCACAACCCTAACTATGGTACTTACCAAAACTTGTAGGGGAAGATCACGTATATGTGTAATAGGGATGCAACTCCCTCTCTTTTGGGTCCCCGGTGCTCAGAATACATCAATATAGTTTTGGACACTTAGAGGATCACCGCCTCTGCCGGTGCCCTCCAAGTTGACTGGAGCCCCCCGTCGTGACAAACCGGCAATGAAGTAGATATCTTCGGAAGTAATCTCCAAGTACTCACCCTAAAGGTTGAACATGCCCAAATCATGATCTTAGTAGTTTATCGTGAACTCTAGCAGGTGGACATTGGCCCACATGGGTGATGTGCAAAAGAATTTCAACAACCCACTTGAACGCAAAACATTCACAGTGGGGGCATCATGGAGTGCTTCTTGATCCAAATCTTCATGTTCACGCTCCCTCCACTCAAGCACCATCTTCACACCTAGCAAATCAACCATTGTGAAGCATTAGTTTCATATAAAAATTCAAAATTTTGACTCTATATATCTTTTTTACCCTCCACGCAGCGTACGCGACTATCTAGTTAGACATGTCGCGTACTGTACGCGACTGTCTTTTAGACAACTCACGTACAGAACGCATGTACGCGAGTGTTACTTTAGCAAACCCATGTACACAATGTTCCTTGCTTTAGGGATCTCAAAAATATTAAATTGGGACTCAAAATTGAAATTCGCTAGGATCAAAATGAAGAGCTTGGGATCTAGTCTTACCTGACACTTGCGGAATTGGATTTCGTCCATCGGATTGTCCGCACCGATCAAATGAAGGTAGAGGTAAAAACTTGCTTCTTATGGCTAAAATTCAAAATGGTGAGTTTTATTTAGTTTTTGAACTATTTATAGAAATTATATTTCTTAAGTGGGTTTTTTGCCTATAGTTCATATTTTATCAAACTAATCCCATCTCTTTTGGCCTTGTAACAGGTTTTTCATCATTCTAAAGTGTTTTTTACTCATATAGGATGGTTTTATGTCATTCCACATGCATTTTTGCATCTATACTATTCCATCTTAAACTTAGTAATAAACATTTTAACCACGGACTATGGCATTCTTAACCATTAGCTCTTTGTCTTTACCATCGTTCTTCTGTGGATAGGGCATTCCTCTCATGAGTATATCCATTTAGAACCTATGTTGTCTTTTGATACTCATGCTACAACTGTGTTAGGTATAAGGGAATCCTTTTAGCTAATTTTCACACCAAATGGAGCCTCATTATGGTCTCTTTTTACAAGCTATCCCTTTATAGGACTCCCTACCCTTATGGAGTTTCTTTAGGCCCAGGTCTGACTCCTTAAAAACAGACTTGACTGCCGAGTTGACTTGTCCGTTCAAGCTCGTTAAGAATATGTGAATGGGCATCCACATTGGTGGTAGGTTATCTCTTTCTTGAACCATGCGAAATAACACGAGAAATGATCCCTCTCTTTTCTAGTGAATTGAGAAGAGTATCCTCAGGCATAGGTTTATCACTTTTCCGAACCCGAGGGACTAAATTTACAGAAAAGGAACTCCCGGTATGAGCTTAGTTTTCTCTTTTTCGTGCTCTGGACCTAAACATGAAAAATATTCCGAGTGTACTTTGTGTCTTTGTCATGCTCGTTAAACACTAAAGAACAAAGCATCGAGTTTATTGTTGTAAGCCCCATTTCTCGTACTCAAATGGATATTTCCGAGTGATCTTGCTTTCCTTCACACTCGTAAAACTCAAGCTATTTATGCTGTTCTTGAAGGAGCGTTGGGTAGGTGGTAATTTAACCTTTTTCGGACCTCCTTGACTAAGTACAAAAAAGGTTCACCTTTTCTTCTATGGAAGTTAAGAGAGTTCTTCTGTGGTATGTTTTATACTTTTCCGGCCCCAAGAGACTAAATTGGATGAAAAAGGACCCCCCTGGAGTCTTCTTTGGAGTTTTCAAACTCTCTAAATGTGAAAACACTGACTGAGCATGTACTAGTTCGGGCTCATTAAATCCATGAATCAGTGACACTATCAAGCAATATTCCCTCTTCTCTTCAAGCTTGTTAAAAAATGAAGAGAGATCCGAGTTGACTTTCCTGGACTCGTTAAAATTCAACAGGGAAGGTAAGGAAGAAGTTTTCTCTTGTTTTCAGTTAGTGGTAGCATGTCATCCTTGAACATAGCACTTTGTGTCTTTTTCGATACCCATGTCTCAGTGTTCACTTTTAGTTCAGCTATTACTTCGAGTTTATTACTCCTCCTCTTGTCCGTTCTACCTGGGGAATCTGATCATGTTTCCTACATGACGGATAAGTCTAGTTGTTCTATCTATAAAGTTAAAAGCTGCCTTGGGTCATCTCTGTGTCGTGCTCACTGTTCAAGGACTTAACTCAATGTCTGATCTATATCCTGATCCCATCATTGTCGTATCTGTTATCACTTGTGTTTCCCTTCCTTTACCTAGTTCCTAGTCACTCTTGCGATCCGTTGGAGGATCTATTTCCTTCCTTATCACAGTATGGTTCTGCTTTAGCACTTCCTGATGACGAAGACCTAGAGTTTTGACATTTGTACCTATGGATTCACTTTAATCATTAGTGAATTCCTTTGCTTCAGTTGTCAATTATCACCTATTGATTGACAAACTGTTGACTCCTCTCCATGTTCGACTTCAACCTACATTTATTCACATGGCTTGGATTGTACTGGTTCTTTGGGATTGAAGACCTTAGTTCCCTTACTATGCACTAAGTTTCGCAAGATTATGTTCTACCTATGTACACAGCTTCCAGATCTTTGAAAACTCATCATGATTGTATATTGTGGCTTTGATCCACCTTTGTAATATACGTGGTCTTGTACCCGTATTATATGATGTAATCAAACATTTGTAAAGGAGCTAGTGTTCCAGTATATTGAACATAATATCCTCAGATATGACTTTGTATATGACATTATTATGTATTTGTTTTAGGTACTACCTCTGCTCCATTGGATTTCTGAGTTCTCAGAAGATTAAGATTATAATGTATTTCGGCCATCGCTTCCCTCTGACCTCACACATTAGGAGGCATCTGTTATCAACCCAAATGACACTTCTCCATCCGAGTGCCGACACTTTATATGTCGGTGCACAAAAGGACATTTATGGATTGAAGGTTGCCTAAAACACTATAGATGGGCATGACATGAGATGCATTCACTATCCACCTAGCTTGCCATTTTTACCTTTTATATGTTGATTGCTGTACGTGACTCTTTCCACAACAACTAGCATACATACGCGACTATCTCCACAACATATCGCGTATTGTATGTGGGTATTGTCATTGCAACCCACGTACATATCTGTACACATGTTTCCCTTATAGCAACTTGCGTGTCATACGCAGGTTGCCAGTATCAATACTCGCGTACGCATCCATTCGACATTAAAAATAATAAACACGATTAATGGAGATTTGTTAAGCCTTAAACATTAACTATCTTAACTGTCTCAACCTCCTCAACCTTCAAAACTGCTCTATTTTCCTAAGTATAAATAGAGGCCTTGGGGAGGGCATTGGTCAATCATACTTGGAGAGCAAAGTTATGCTGGTGGTATATCTTCAGAAGTATTTGGAGTAGTAGAACAATGTAAACCAGATTCGGTTTATGACAACCTTCATTGGGGAACTTTATTGACTTCAGAGAAGCCCGCCCTAATCATCGGGTATTGGCCAGATTCCACCAACTTCGTTCTTACCTCCACTATTCTCTGTTTATTTGTCTCCCTTCCTCTACATTCACCTTCCTCATGTTGTTTCCTTTTACTATCCTTCTGTTGATCATTGGCCACGCCTAATTGGGGTAGGGATTTAGTTTTTGGGATTGCCTCCTTCAACAACTCGATCTACCCTCTTGGGATGAAACCCTTCCCTTTTTTGTTACATTCCTTCTTTATTTCGTCTAGATCCAACTCCCCCAAGTCTATGTCTTCCAATTCATCAAGTTGGTCATCTTCCATAGCTTTCGTCTTTCCCTGTTGGTCCTCTTCCAAGAACGAGTGGAGTTATGGAAGGAGAAATCCCTGTTCGTCTTTCCCTGTTGGTCATCTTCCATAGCTTTCGTCTTTCCCTTCAATAGAGGCCTTTTTTGGATTACCCCTAACAGTTTCTTCATGATCGTCTTCCATCATTTCTAGGGTTTCAAATTGATTTGTCGTATCCATCCTCATTTTTGTAGCAAATTGATTTTGCTTCTAACTCGCATTCCTCCTACCTTGTTGCTGCCAATGTACAACCTAGGCAAAACCCTTTGAGTCAATCCCCTTCTCCCGAGGTGGATTAGGGCACGGTTTCATACCATTTTGTGGGAAATTTTGGCTGAAGTGCCCATGTTCGTGACATTGTCGACATCGAAAACAGATATTTTCATAATCAACTAACTAAACCCAATCCTCATCGTCCCAGTTGAGATTTATGGACTTTGGCAGCTCCCTTAAAAGGTTCATGTAAACATACATCCAGGCTAAAGAGGTATACCTCCTATGTTTGGTTTGTTCTAAAGTTTTATAGAACTCACCCATTGTATTACCAATGTCCTACATAATTTAGGACTCCCAATGTTCGCATGGAAAGGAATACAGTTAGATCCAGACTAGATCCATACTCATGTCTTCCTTGTCTGGGTTAAACCGCTCCTTCCATGGTCTCAAATAGAGCCTTGTTGGAAAAAAAAGAAATACGACTCTCCATTGATGACTCGGTCCCTATCCTCCTGGTTAAATAAAATGATCGTGAAGAAACCCGTGGACCCCAAATGAAGGTCACAGTGCCCTTTGGGATTCCACGTCACTTGGATCCATCTCAAAAGATCTTTCTCCTTCAGCTAAATCCCAATGAACTTCCCAATTATGGATTTCTCCTTCCATAAATCCACTCGTTCTTGCAACTTATCAGATCGATTCTATAAGGATGGGATCTCTGTCGATATAGGAATACAAGCTCCCTGTATGTGTCCTGATCTGCTTCGATCTTGGTTCTCGATCTCTTCTGCTCTAGATTTCTCTCCACCACCCGCTTGGTTCTTTGTTTCTCCCCTCATCGATCTGCATTGGTGTTGCTGCATACAGGGGATTTCCCCCCTCCCTGTGACCCCATTGTGCCTGCCAAAAGAATCCTTGGTTACTAAAAAGCCCTAGCCTCTTCCATAGCTCAACAATCATCTTTTCCCCCCAATAAATACCATCCAGTCCCTTATGGAACAAGAAGAGAATTAATAATAGCTTCTGGTGTCTACATTTTTTATCGGATTTTCTCCATATGCAAGGGGGATTAAGGGTAGTAGAAGGCATGAAGCAAAGGGAAGAATGGCGGTTTGACAACTGGGGAATAGAATGGAATTTTTAACTGTACGAAGACCATAAAGGGATTTGAATGCGGTTTGCATCCAAAGTGGCGCAACATAAAGTTTTTAAAAGAAAATGTATGAGGATATAAAGTTTTTTTCTTACCTATGTAGCATGGGTACTCGTACCCAAGGTAAAGTACATGTATCTATACCATTACCAATACCTGTACTAGGTACTTTGTCCCTTGTTGTAGCCCTTACTGGCTCCACATACACGAGACACCCTTATAAAAAAGAGGGACTTACATGTTGAATGTTATGACATACCTCGTGTTGGGTACTCCATGGTATGACCAACTTAGAAAATGTAAAATCTATAGGTGTTGAGGGAGAAAAACCGTCTGTTTAATGAAATGATCTAATAAAAAAAAAGGTTAAAATGCTACCTCCAATTACTATTGATTAGTAGGATCCTCAACTTGAGAGTGATTCCTATCTAGAGAGCTTGCTAACAGAGGACCTTAGTGATGTCCATGACATTGACCCTGAGGACACTGATGACATGGCTTGAGGAATCCAAATAAACTATCTTGTTCATTGTTTGTTGTTTTGAACTTTCTATGTCATGTATGGAATTGTTATTAGGCAAATTTTGAATGTAGTATGACAATGGACCCATGGAGTCATGGACATATAATATTATTAATTATATAACTTCTAGTGTTCCAGTTGATATCTACTATAATTTATCAAATTTTATGTTTCAAATTTTCAATGTGAATGTTCATTGTTCAATGAATCATGATTCATAGTTTCTAAGAAATCTGAAATATGTATGTCACTACGACATGTTATATATATATATATATATATATATATATATATATATAGTACCCCGACGTACCCAAGTACACTGTTTCAAAAAGAGACGTACTCGTCCTCGTACCTGTACCCAAGTTTCCTTGCAACTTAGGTTTTCACATAGACACAAAACACTCACTTGTCCATTTGAAATGGGATTTCCGCAAAATCATTTGGTTCTCTCCATATCCTTGGTTTTTATTGCAATGGTGGCCAAATATTTATCCTCTGCGAGGCCTAGCTTTGAATCTACATAAATCCATATGCCTTGCAGTGGAAATAAATGGACCTTTGGTTGTCCCATTTAATGGCAATAAAAATCACTGAAACAATTTCAGAAAAGCGAGAAGAACCTGTTACGCTGCACTTATACCCAGCGCACCTTCAGGTGCACCCCAGAGAGAGAGGGCCAATTTCTTCAACCAGGAGGGGTGTTGTTGAGCAATGACGGTCATGCTTGGACCCTTTGGTCCTCCTTTAAGGGTACTATGGATTAATGGCATTGATGACTTGCATCTAGCCTTGCTTGATTTAAGGCCTTGACTATACAAAACCATGAAAATTATACAAACAATATCACAACCAAAATTGTAGATAGTAATACGCTTGGGAATTTTATCAGATTCCAAAACTATAAAATGCAATCTAAACATGTTTAATGGTTGATACATATAGGATTCATACTATCTCCACCGGTTGAATAAGTTTTTGAAGGAACAATTATCTAAACTCGTTCAACACTGTGGATAGGCTGAAGACCCATCTCTCCCCATGTATTAAGAGAATTTATTTGAGAGGGTGTAAAACCTAGGGCAAACAAAATTAAAATATTTTGATATGGCCATTTGAATTCTTTGGAATTGAGTTTACATTCATCGGAATTCATTGTAAACTGAGGCAAGCATAGTAATTAATAAAATTGCAAAATTTTTTTATTTAGAAAATAAAGAGAGATATGCAGTCTCTGCCTATACGAGAAAAATTAATCAATATCTGCATAAACGAGAGATTTATTGTAGATTTCTCATCTTAAACATAAACTTACAAATATGCAATAATTTGAGTGGTATGTTGTCTTGTAGATGTTGGCAATGCTAGTGGTAACCTGCTTTTTTACAAAGAGCATTGTGCATGGCATGCCCTAAAGCTCCCTGTGAAGCATTTCCTTTATAGTTGTGATGTTCTCTTCTCCATCAACCATTGTATACACAATGGTTGTATACACAGTATGAACCATTAGATATGGCCAAATTATAAAGGGGTTCAACAAGATAAAATATACTACTTACAAGAATTGAAAGTAGTTGGAGAGGGTAACAATCATTCCTTATACCCACCTAAGTTACAACCAATGGACTCCACAAATTTATAGAATCAATATAAATTTCATTGACTTAAACCAGCATGGATCCAAATCCTAGGATCTATCAAGCACCGAGAGGGATCAAATCTCTAGAGGTGCAAACCTCTTCTTAAGTATTGCACTCAAGGAGCTATATTTGGTGTGTCTTATTGATTTGATTCAAACTAAAATACACATATTTTTATTTAAGGTCGACATATAATATTTAATATTATTTATGGCCGACGTATAATATTTTTTATTTTTTTTATTTTGTTAGGAACGAACATTACAACATCTCCCCCATACATGGTTTTAAAACCATTTGCAAGGCCCTCCTAAACCATGTACAATAAAATCATGGGTTGTTTAGGAGGCCTTGCACATGGTTTTAAAACCATGTGCAAGGCCCTCCTAAAACCATGGGTTGTTTAGGAGGCCTTGCATATGGTCTTAAAACCATTTGCAAGGCCCTCCTAAACCATGTACAATAAAATCATGGGTTGTTTAGGAGGCCTTGCACATGGTTTTAAAACTATTTGCAAGGCTCTCCTAAACCATGTACAATAAAACCATGGGTTGTTTAGGAGGCCTTGCACATGGTTTTAAAACCATGTGCAAGGCCAACATTTTTTTTCGCGGATAATTCAATTTTTTATTTTTTATTATTTTGTTAGATAGGAACATTACAACATCTCCCCCATATTGTGTTGTTTTTCTCACTCACATTTTTTGGCGGATAATTAAATTTTTAATTTTTTATTGTTTTGTTAGGTATGAAAGGAATATTACAACATCTTCCCCATATTAGGTTATTTTTGTTGACATTTATTTTGGCCGATAATTAAAAATTTTATTTTTTATTATTTTGTTAGTAACAAACGTTACAATATGGACCAACGTTAAAAGATCTCCCTCATGACAAACGTTACAAGATCTCTCTCATATTGGGCTGTAGAGCACCTCTCAACGCAATAAATTGCAAATTGGAATCCATTCTAACACCCATAATTAGTTCACATTTTGGTTATAAAAATAACATAAATCTAGTCATTACAAAATAACCAGTCCAACTAACCCTATGGCATTGGAGATTGAAACTCCCTTGGCCATGGGAAAATTTAATAGATCTCAAGTTTTGAGAATGTACAACTACTAATAAATTCACAAGTCACACAAGTTTTTAGAAAAGAAAACGAATTAAATACTTTATTTTTTTAATTAATTAATTTTTATTTAATTAATTAATTTTTATTTAATTTTATCTTTTAAATTGATATTTTAATATTATAATGAATTTTATTTAATAATATAATCCTAAATTTATAATTGAAAATAAAATAGATAAATTTATAAAAATTACATAATTTTTAAATTTCATTTTTTTTAAGAAAGAAAACATACTTTTGTTATTCGAGCTTAATCAAAAAGTACAAATTTATCATCCTCAATGATTGTTCAATGTTCATTCAAACGAGTCCCAAAATTCTTGCATGCCTATGAGATTCTAAACTTCATTTTTATTAACATGTTTATTTGACCTTTTTCTACCTAAGTTAATATTTTATTTTATTTTTTAATCAAAGAATTTATTTATTTTATTATATTATTTAGTTTTTAACATTTTTTCCAAATTTATCCCCAAACATTTTTATAATTAATAGCTAGTTTTTAATTTTATATCTATACTCTACTACTTTCGAATGATCCTGGTGATAGGCTACAGAGGACAAATCCATAAAGTTGCACACAATGACTAAACATTATAAAAATATACATGTACAAATAATAAAACACCATGGGTGGAAAGGATCTGTCGTCTCTGTGAGAATAGGAACATTGAAGATGAAAACCACTTCCTCTTAGAGTGCCCTGCGTACACCCACATTAGGACTTAGTTTCCTAATCTTTGTTGCAATACCGACCTTCCTAGCCTTTAAACTTGTCAAAATTATAGTGAGCTCGGGACGCTTCTCACCAAGCTCTTTGAGCATAGGAATACAATTTTAAAACAAACTAATTAATTTGTTTGTTTGGGCCCGATAGACCAAAGTTTGGTCTGAGTGGACGTTAACCATCATCATCATATATAATACATAATTTTTTTTTTAAGATTATAATTTTTTTATAAATTAAATTATTTTATTTTGACTAGATTATTAAATATGTAAATAGATTATTATGTCCCCGACAGGGGATATATATGAATCGCTTAGGTGAATTAATTTAGGAGGTAGGTTCAAATTTTTCAAATTTCAAATGTTTTTGCTATAGTTTGTAATATGTGTTAGTGCCAGAAATTGTTCTCAGACTACTAAAGAACAAGCCAACACAATCTCATAAAATAAAATTATGTAAAACAGGTTTTTAGGGTTTTGGTTTATGGTTTTGGTTGAAAACTTCATCAATAAAGGAGGAAATAAATAACAACAAGCTAATACATAATTGAATCATGCAAGTTGGATAAACTGGGGATCAAACACATCCCAATAAGCCATAAACATTACACATGAAATACTAATTCCACCCACAGGCTACAAGCATTTACATGAATAAACCTTTAAATAAGAAATGAAATTGTAGACTGAGCAATCAACCAGATCAGAAATGAAAAAGCATGACAGGTAAAAGGGCTTATCAGTTTATATATAATCAATAACAGTCATCCACTTACATAAGAGTTATAAGTGCTAACTTGATAAATCAAAGCTCCAAAAGCCTCTCCTTGAGTAAAAAATCCCCCCCAAAACTGTATGTTTGTCTTCCTTTTATCATTACAAAAGTAAAGTAGTTCCATAACTACCTTCTAGGTCGAAATTTGAAACAGTTACATCAATTAGTTATTTGATAACTCAAAATCTTTAAAGATAATTAACCCAAAAATAGCAAATCGGATTTGGGGAAATTTGGCGAATTTATGGAAATTTGGGTCTCAAAGACGCCTTCATATCTCTCGATTCGATACACTTGTACAAAAACTGAGAGAGGAATGAGTATGCTATGAACCAAAACCTCTCTTGGTTTTTCATAATTTCTCTTCAATGGATCGGAATACGTGCTGCAAATTTGTGACTAAAATAGGAAATTATTAAATAATTCAAACCCTGAAAATAGGCCACAAAGATGAATTCGAATATCTCAAATGATAACAGCTGTTGCAAAACTGAGAGAGGTTTTGAATGAGTCTGTTGTGGACAAAAACCTCTTTTGGTTTTCCTGAATTCATTTCCATCTCCTCGTAATATGCTCCCAATGACAATGACAAAAACAGGAAAAACAGAGCTGCTACAGGAATCTCCTCATGAAAATATTTGACAAAGGACTAAAAAATGAGAGTTAGATTATAAATAAAAACTTGGAATAAACTTTTATTATAAGTTTTTGAAAGCTTAAAGATGTACATATTAACTAATAAGCCCAAAAGACAAACCTTAAAACTAAAATAATAAAATAATTCAACCATTAAAATCATTAAATCCAACCAAAATGATTGATTGTCCAAAATTCTTAAAATCAACATAAAATGTAAAATCATTTTAAACCAACGGTTGAAAATTAGGACAAAAAGAATAGATAAAGTAAGAACAAGATCTAGTTATAACATTTGGTTCTTGCTGCGGGATGAAGTCCTCCTTGTGAGGCTTCAAGAACCTGTAGACCTTGTGCCTTATTCATTGGGTGATGGAGTCATTTACCAAATCTATGCAACTTTCTCAAACTCTGAACACATACCTCTGAAATGACAAAATACTGCTACAAACCAGCATACTGAAAAGAATCTACATGCTCGTATAGCGAGCTTATTTTGCTATTTAATCCTACTTCTAATCGGAGGAATCAACCCAATCAAGTGTAATCATACTTCCAATGAAGCCAAAAAACCATTTGACTGAGAATCATAATTCTATGCATGCTACTGTTTGAGAAAACCCACAAAAGATGTGATAAATGAAATAAAGAGTCTGTATGAATTTGATACTTATGATTGGAAATAGAAAGTATGCCAAAAGTTGGAGCATTAGAAACCTTTGAAAAATACAACTCCATCCAAGAAGCCACGAGATCATGAAATTTCTGATTTAAAACTTCAATGTCTTCATTATATTCATCATAAAGTGAAGCATTCTCTTCCTCTCCATTGCTGTTCTTTTTAAAATTTGGATTAAGAATGGAAACCAAGGGCTTATCAAACTGCTTCTCGACCTTTAAATAAAAACCTTGATCAAAACTTAAACAAATAAAATTCTAAAAGTGACCATAAGTCAAGAATGGCAACTTATTTCTTATATCAATAGTAAGAGGTTGAAGAGCAACAACTTCTTCTTCATAACATGATAATCTCATACCAGGAACTAAGAAATTTCTACTATAATCCACTGAGAGTATATTATCATCGAAAAAGTTAGCAAACTGATATGAAGAATCAACACAAGCATCATTTATATCCTTGTTCCTATGAAAATCTGAAAATGATGAAGAAAATTGTCTTAAATCTGAATGATACCTACGTTCTTCTTCCTGTTCATAAGCTTGTATATCTTCAACATGAGCCTGATCTCAAAGCATTTTGCAAGCTTGGATGTTCTCCTCCACTCCTTTTGCATCCTCAAACAATTGTCTTAAAGATGATGATTTCCTTTCTAACAGGAAAAAGACAAGATCTGAATGTTGAGCCATAACATAATATACCATAGCAAGTTTTTCCGAAGGTCTGATCTCCGGAGGCATACTGATATAAAAACTTTGAAACCTCCAATTAAATTTAGTAATTGGCTCATCATTCTCTCTTTTCAAACTATAAAATTCGGAAAGAAATTGATCATAAGATTTATTCTTACCCCAATACTTCAAAAAGACATCATGTAACTCTTCCCACGATCCAATTGAATCAGCTTTTAAATTTCGAAACCAAAACCCAGCATCTCCAGCAAATGATTTCGAAAATAACCTCATGACAACATCCTCATGCATGATTTCCAAAATTATCAATGAAATTATGAAAAGATTCTAAATGCTTCTCTGCTGTAATATGGTCTTTTCCAGTAAAACGGGGAAGATATTCAACAAAGTAGGAAGGGTAAGGATGTAAGAGAGATGGTAGCCTAAGAGGTTTAAACATCTTCGGTCTGAGTCTAGACTGAAAATATTTGAGTTGAAAATGAGGTTCAACAAGATGTTCGCAAGTTTCAGCAGTGATGGTAGAAGGTAATAGATTAGCTTTATTCTCTACAAGATGACCAGAATAATCAGCTTCAAGAGATATGGGTATATGTATATCATGCTGAACATGTATTTCAAATGAAGGAATAGGATCAACATCAATAAAACAAGAATAATGCATATTTTCTTCTTCCAAAGAGGGATATGTACTTGAAGGTTTATGATCATCGGAATAGACAAAACAAAAAATAATTCTTTTGACATGCAATGGGAAAGATAGGAAAGAACTGATGAATAAGAACAAAACCTCATGGAGGAAAGTAACAAGATGATACCTAGTCTTTCCATTTGGCTTCTTCATTTTTCTATCAACAAAATTCTCCTTGCAGTGGAATCTTTAATCGTGGAGTCGCCGGTGAAAAATTGTAGTCTAAAAGATTTGCAGACTTTGTTCACCTCTCAAAATTAGATGAATAATGATATCCTAGGGAAGATATACTTCAGCTTCATCCCCGGCAATGGCGCCAAATATGTTAGTGCCAGAAATTATTCTCAGACTACTAAAGAACAAGCCAACACAATCTCATAAAATAAAATTAAGTAAAACGGGTTTTTAGGGTTTTGGTTGAAAACTTCGTCAATAAAGGAGGAAATAAACAACAACAAGCTAATACAGAACTGAATCATGCAAGTTGGATAAACTGGGGATCAAACACATCCCAATAAGCCATAAACATTACACATGAAATACTAATTCCACCCACAGGCTACAAGCATTTACATGAATAAATCTTTAAACAAGAAATGAAATTGTAGATTGAGCAATCAACCAGATCAGAAATGAAAAAGCATGACAGGTAAAAGGGCTTATCAGTTTATATATAATCAATAACAATCATCCACTTACATAAGAGTTATAAGTGCTAGCTTGAGAAATAAAAGCTCCAAAAGCCTCTCCTTGAGTGAAAAATCCCCACCAAAACTGTATGTTTGTCTTCCTTTTATCATTACAAAAGTAAAGTAGTTCCATAACTACCTTCTAGGTCGAATTTTGAAACAGTTACATCAATTAGTTACATGATAACTCAAAATCTTTAAAGATAATTAACCCAAAAATAGCAAATCAGATTTGGGGAAATTTGGGTCTCAAAGCTGCCTTCATATCTCTCGATCCGATACATCTGTGCAAAAAACTGAGAGATTTTTTTTTAAATGAGTATGCTATGAAAAAAAACCTCTCTTGGTTTTTCAAAATTCCTCTTCAATGGATCGGAATACATGTTGCAAATTTGTGACTAAAACAGGAAATTATTAAATAATTCAAACCCTGAAAATAAGCCACAAATATGAATTCTAATATCTCAAATGATAACAGCTGTTGCAAAACTGAGAGAGGTTTTTGTGAATGATTCTGTTTTGGACAAAAACCTCTTTTGGTTTTCCTGAATTTGTTTCCATCTCCTCGTAAACTGCTCCCAATGCCAATAATAAAAACAAGAAAAACAGAGCTGCTACAGGAATCTCCTCATGAAAATATTTGACAAAGGACTAAAAAATGAGAGTTAGATTATAAATAAAAACTTGGAATAAAATTTTATTATAAGTTTTTGAAATCTTAAAGATGTACATATTAATTAATAAGCCCAAAAGACAAACCTTAAAACTAAAATAATGAAATAATTCAACCATTAAAAGCATTAAATCCAACCAAAATGATTGATTGTCCAAAATTCTTAAAATCAACATAAAATGTAGACTCATTTTAAACCAACGGTTGAAAATTAGGACAAAAAGAACAGATAAACTAATAACAAGATCTAGTTATAACAATATGTATCAAATTTTTTGGGGAGATTATTTAAATTTTGATTTATCTTGCTTTCTATTAGTTTATATAGATGACGTAGGTCTCAGACTTTGTATCCCAAGACCTGGCGGCAAGCTGGCGTAAGCAAAAAAAATTATTTTATGCCAAATATCCTACCATGTGTGGATGAGAATACGGTGACCAGAGTGCTACACTATACAAGTTTTTGACATTCGAGCTATTTTATTCATAGTTTTTTTATGTTATAGTTTACAACCTGCTCACTTTTGAGACCCGTGACAATGGTTTGCTATCGACACTTGAGGTGCATGCATGCAGCTCATGATTTGGTAGCATTTATCCCTTCAGCGAGATGCCACTAAGATCGAGACATTAATACATCCTGCCATGTGTTGGAAGTACTAGGCTGTCATGTACCATCTCAGGATGACGGAATGAATTCTTTTGTTCACTACTCTCCCTTCTTCTCGATAAATGGAGATCTTGAGCTCTTCCATCCGCTCCAGGGTCGACTCCTGAATAATTCATTCGTGGTTTACTTTCTCCCACAAATTTTGAGCGATTAGTGAGCTCAGTTGCTGGTTAGGGTAGATGGTTAGCATTTAGGTTATGCCTCCCTTGGACAGACAATTAAATTTTGGCATCCTACAAGTTATTCACTAATTCTTTGTGAAGGTAGAGTAATGTTTAATTTTATGAATTTATATTTGTTGCTTCATTGTTTTACTTCACTATTTGTGGACGTAGTTTCGACTAAATTCATGTTTTTCTTGCATTCACAGTCGGACGATTAAGACGAGAGGGTTTATACTTCTGAACGTGCAAAGTTCAAGTGATGGAAATAGTTTTTCCCCGAGTGTAATTCTACTCATTTATGTACAATTTTCTTGAATCAGGAATATTAAGATTTTAAGCATAAACAACAATATTTGTCAGGCTAAGGTTTCAAATAAAGGGTCCCTTCTAGTCATTTCCTCTGAACATAAATTGGGGTCTTATTATTGTTTTATTTATTTAATTTCAACAACATATGATGACATTACATTGATAAATAAAGAAATAACGTCATATATAAAGGTACTGATCCGATCTAAACGGGTGAGGCTTCGTTCTATCTGAAAAACCCAAAGTGGAAGCTCATGGGTAGTGTCCAATTCTAAATCTCCAGTTCTATTCCTATCCAACGAGGGGGTAACTTCTCCTTAAACCAAATTGATATCGGACAAAAAGATGGAATTATATATCTTGCCTAACTGTAAATTCCTACTGGTTCGTGCGCAAGTAAGGAAGGATTATGCCACAAACACTCTTAATTTAGGGAGTTTCGAATTCACCCGCCTAAAGGAAAAGGAAAGGGCACCTCTTGTGATCTAGACGCTCCTCTCCTCATCGTCTCTTCAGAAATACAGTCAGTATATTTATATGCCAGGGAAGACAGTATACTTATTAGCTTCGTTATGGGCAGTCAGTAGGAAAGGCCGCATAACGGGTTGGCTAGAGTACATGTTGCACTTACTTCTTACCAGTCAGTGCGGAGACAAATGATTCATAATTGCTCTATTAAGGTAAGGATAAATAGAAAAATTGGGATACATAATAAATAAGTCAAATTACAGGTCACAAATAGACTCTATTGGAGATCTTCACTCCATAAAATAGAATAAAGGAAGCTCACTAGTCTAGTACTCCCTTACATACTTGCCCGAGTAATACTTTTATGATGGCTCTTACGACAACAAGCACAAGCAAGAATGAGCAACCAGGGTACTGCCTTTTGATATCCTTCCTAAGATATTAATAAGTGCTTATACTAATGAGTGATAAATTATAGCGGTTCAGCTTCGCCGAGTGTAATTCTACTCATTTATGTACAGTTTTCTTGAATCAGGAATATTAAGGTTTTCTGCATAAACAACGATCTTTGTCGGGCTAGGGTTTCAAATCAAGGATCCCTTCTAGTCATTTCCTCTGAACAAAAATTGGGGTCTTATTATTGTTTTATTTATTTATTTATTTAATTTCAACAACATATGATGGCATTACATTGAGCGTTGTCATTTTTACTGTTGTTGTAGGGTTCAGGTGTTGTTGATGGGTAATTAATAAAAACCACAACCCTGCTTAGTTCTCTGGTTGATTGTATTTCTCATTTGGGTAAAGTTACTTTTCCAATCCTCTTTCTCAACAAAGTTGGTTGAGGCTACTAGCTCCCTGCCATACCTGTGGCCTAGAGTTGAGCATAAATCAGTAAGTTTGAATATCTTGCTTGATTAATTACGACATATGATCTATGTTCATCACTGTAAAAAGAGAGAGTTAATGATTACAATTACATAATTTCTCTTAGTTGAGGATTTCGATACAAAGGTTGCCTAAATATGGAGGTCCTTTTTCTATCCGTTATCATAAAATTGAGTCCTGGGAATTCAGTTCCAGCCTATTTTCCATGTAATTATTTATACCTAGTATTTACATGTCATAGCTGGTTTAGGGTTTTGTCTTGGGGACGTCTTTCGATGACGTTTTCCCCCTTCCTTCACTAGTTTTTCTTACAGTTTCAAAATTTGTCGTTTCCATGGAGCTTGGAAAAACTTGTGGAGACCACTCGAATCGTGGTTTTTGTTCATAGTGTAAACTTGAAAAATTAATATGTTTAAGTAATTATTAATTTTTTATTTTGCTCATTTAACTTTTGCGTGATGGGAAAAGTCCAGAGAGTGTTTATCTTTCTCTTAATGCAATCTTATGGTTTTATGATGGAAATAGTTTAATGGGTTTTAATTAACTGGTCGTGTTCTAAGTCTTTTATATCCCTCAACTTTAATCCTTAGAAACTCACAACAATTTGTGTCATCATGTCATTTCAATATATTTCTTGTTTGATTCTTTCTCACGGAGAAAGGTATTTGGTTGTTAGAGCAAGACTTGATTTTTGCTTTGAGATAGATATTATTTCCTTAAGTAGTTCATATATGTACTTAATGGATTTCTTGAATGGATTTTTCATGTCAAATTATTGGGTCTACCACGTTATTGTTTACTACATTGCACATGAAATTGTTGATTCTTATAAATGTACATATGGATTGACCAACTAACCAACTTTAGTGCATGAGGAACCAAATATTTCAGGTTTAAAAGTCTTACATTAAGTTTACCTGGAATTCTCATGCTACGAACACACATTTATTTTGTGCAAATGTTTAAAAGTCTTAGATTAAGTTTACCAGGAATTCTCAGGCTAAGAACACAAATTTAGTCTGTGCAAATGTTTAAAAGTCTTAGATTAAGTTTACCTGGAATTCCAATTTTGGAAACATGTCCTTAATATATGGGTCTTAAGGGTACTTATAAAATTCCAATTTTGTTATGGCAGGGCACTTATAAAATTCCAATTTTGTTATGGCAGGGCACTTATAAAATTCCAATTTTGTTTTTTCCTTAATATAATATATTTTGGCAGGGCACTTATAATATATTTTGTCCTCGGTCTCTTTCATTACTAGTGCACTATTGTTTTATTTCTATAGAGTTAATCAGTTGAAGAGAATTGGACTAGCTAGAGGGGGGTACCGTCGTTGAGCGAAGCGAGCCCCCTGAGATGAGCTTGCACCCCTAAAGTTCGATCAGGTTATGTACAATTAAGAGAGGGCTGGTAACTAGGCACTTCAATGGTTATGACAATATCGGGGCTGAGAACACAAATTTAGTCTATGCATTTCACTAGTAGTTATAACCTTTAATGGTCTTCTAAATAATAAATATTTTAAACCCTAACTAAATAATAAATACCGAAACCCTAACTAGATACAAGATTAAATATTAAACTAAGTTATTTTTGAATTTCATTATAGGCTTTTTAAACATCTTAATTCAGATGGCTAACATATATAACAAACCAAGAACCATCTATAATTTCTTCTTTTTTATTTGCTCCCATTTACAAAACATTTTGGACAGATTACATAATGTATATAATTTCCTAAATTGTCTAATAAATATACTTATTAGTGGGAGTTAACTTCCTTTTAGTGGGATCTTGGCTCCTCTTTCATATTAAAGAAATGCATTGTTTGCAAACGGTTAGGTAAACTTATATCATGGACTATTTACAAAATAAAGTAGGTAAACTAAGGGCTTAATTATATACTAAAAGCTTTTTAGACAAAGTGGGAGCAAACGATTCCAAAGAGAAACATCTTCAAATTTTAGGCCGTAAGCATTTTTCTTCTATGAATCCTATTTTGTCCTTGGGCAGGGGAAGGATTTTGAACTGTCAGACGGTGTTAGAGGACCATCTGGAGCATGACAACGGTCTATAACCTTATAGAATAGACTTACCAGATTTGATCAGTGGAATGTTTTCAATCGTTGATTTGCTACATGACCATGGATGAGTGTTGGTTTTCCATTCTATTATCTTGACAGTTGGGACGCGTTACATCTGCTTGGTGTACATCCTCTGTTATTGCATGGAGATGGATGAGCGCTTTAGTTATAGGAATGGATAGTGGTTTCACTATATTCTCCCTTGACAAACCCATTATTATTGGTGAGAAAACAAATTCATCCGAGGTGATCCACATCTGGTGATCTAGGCACTTTTTTAATTACGATTGTCTGATTTGGTAGGTCAACTAGTGAACTAATGTTGAAAAGTGAGTCTTAACAGATACCGGTCGGAGCAGGAGCTACGACTCAGGTGGGAGAGGGCTGCACACTACATTGGTTGCACTATCTATCTGTTCTTTCACCATCGATTGGTTCAGGGATAGTTGAGAGGGATTTAATTTTTTTTCAATATGGTATGAAAGAAAGGGGTGAGAGATGGTACGATGGTACTAAAGGAAGGGGCCAGAGGAATCCATTGTTCAAAATTTAGTGTTCATTCTCACTCTCTTATTAATTTTAATTTCAGGAAAAGTGCTACTTATATTTTCATCAAAAGTTGATGCTCATTCTCACTCTCTTATTAATTTTAATTCCAAGAAAAGTGCTACTTATCTTTTCAACTGGTTGACCCTTAAATGTTAAAGCCTTGTTCTGAACATTATACAACTTAAATTGGCCTACCATTCCTCTCATTGAAATTGTTCCTCCCAAGTTTGAAAATATGATGAAATTGCATAATCTATGGCTGATTGGTTGCAATATTGTCGATTTTTTAGAAGCTTCTTGATTTCAACAATTTTTCCTTTAACTTTAAATTTAAAATCAAATCGACAGAATCGCCTTGGACTTTCGAGAAAAGAAATTCAATATAAATATCTATAAGCTTAGGGAGAATGTTTGCATGAAACATATTCCATCCCATTTTGTCAAGAATTATTTACGCTTTGCTTAATCTATTAGCATCGGCCATGACTATTCTGATTAGGTAATTCTTAATTCAACTACTTATACTGACATCCCTCTAGATGGACTGTGACATCCTGGACTTGGGAGCGTCTTAAGGCACACGGATTCGCGAGCGTCTTAAGGCACCCATAGGTATTCTCATCCATATACAACACGTTGGCGTCTTTTTGGATTCACGAATTTCAGACACCCATTTACCTTCACTGCAAATTCTCTTCTTCTTCTCACGCTTCTTCTTCTTCTCACGCTTCATAGTGTTAAATTTTCTCTTCCCTTTCTGGTATTTGAACATGTTTTCCTGAGGATCTGACAAACATCTATCCATCCAGCACAACATGTCCTACAATTGAAAGGTAAATTTTGTTTCAACTTTACTTTTTAAGTTTTACTAATCAAAGAATATTGATATATATTCTAAGTTTTACAATCCTAAAAGCAAGGAATATGTAGCATTACTGCTAGGCCTTGTTTATATATAGTACACTAGAGAATCGATGTATAGGTAGAATGGTTGTCTTTTCGAATATCCGAGTGTCTCTAGTTTAGTGTCTTGCTTAATGTGCTTGAAGGTCTGATATCATTTGGTCATGGAGGAATCCAAGTAGCATTCAAATATGCATGTTTAGTTGGCCTTTGTTCAATGCCCTTTTAATCTATGCTTAACTCAATGTTTTTTCCATGACCAAAATGATATCTCACCTTCAAGCACATTGAGGGACAGAGAAAACTTGAAGAATGATTTTGAAAGAAAACTTGTTTGAAGAATGATTTTGAAATCTGTTTGAAAATAAATTGTTAGAAGAATGATTTTGAAATTTCCTAGCAGAAAAATTCTCTATTTTTGAAATACTTTTTCAAAGCTACAGTCTGTAAAAAAAAAATTGTCTATTTCTAAAATAAAATTTCAAAGCTGGGTGCATTCTGGAAAAACTAAAATAAGTACAAATTTCAAGAAAACGTACATTTTTCATGGAATCCACATTTACAGAGTCATAAATATTAATAATTACTGTTGTAGGTGATGAGATTGCTGTTGCAGGTGGCGAGATTGACGCAAGAAGTCTTGGCCACTAAAGGTGAAAAAAAGGACCAAAATACATTAATTACAACAACAAAAAAATGTTTCTTTGACACGTGGCGAATATTGTGCAATCCAATATGTACAACTATTGTGGAATTGAAGTCACAAGTTTATTTTTAAATTAAATTTTTGTTTCCAAGTTTCTGCAGAAGTATTGTACATATGGCGTTTCTTCAAATGGAGATTCTGTTTAATATTTTGTGTGCAACCATTTATTCCATTTGTAATATTTGTATGGTTAAAAGGATAAATTTATACTACGAGCACAGGCATTGGATACACATTTTGAAAAACAGAATGTTTCTCGGGACCTTTACATTTTTGTTGTGTGCAAAATATCTACAGAGAACTTTACCCAAATAATCTATCTTCACATTCCCATGGGAGATCGTAACCGTAATAAACATCCTAAGCAATTTAACCACATTGCATGGTTTCAACAAGTTTCTTTTGGCTACCTCAATTAGCGTATTCAAACTAAGATTAGTAGTAACAGTAGTATGACAAAAACGGTTTCAAAATTCAATCTGCCCTGCTGAAAGTAGGTGCTGTGAGTCTTCTTTGATTTTGTTTTTTTACCTCTTCACTTTGTTTTAATATCCTTTATATCATCAATGGTATAGTAGGAAGATTGGGGAGTTTTTGTACTAAAATTCATTTTGAATTCGAAATTAAATATTTTGCATAATATAAATAAGGGTTACTAGGTAGCTAGTCCCTCCTGAATTGTAAAATGCAAACAACATTAGGGTAATAATTTTAATTATAGCAATGTGAATTGCAAAAAAAAATTAGGGTAGTAATTTTAATTATAGCAACGTGATTAGTGGTAGCAAAGCCATATTATATATTTAAATTTTTTAAAATATTTAATATTATACCATTGCAAAAGTTAGTTTTTAGAGATAACTATATTTTTAAATAATGTACTTTTTTTCATATGAACTAGAAAAATTAAAGTGAATTGAATAAAAAATGTTATTGATTATTAAAAGTACATAAATATATAAATAATTTTAGTTAAAATCTTTTAAAAGAGAAAAAAAAATGAATGAATGATAAAATATAAGATTATTAAAAATTTAAACATGTAAATAAAATTTGTGGAGTGAATTACATAGAGACAAAATTATTAATAATATAAGCATGTAAATTCACAATGCGAGTGAATTTGATATTGAGAAAATGTAAATAGTTACTCAATTAAAAAAAATTAATACTATTAAAAAAATGTGATTGTACTTGTTAAAAAATATTAATATTATTAAAAAAAATGTGATTGGACTTGTATTAATTATGAAGATAAAAGTTTAAATTTTTTATATATAAATATGAAAATAAATAGTTTTTTATATGAAAAAAATTAATATTATGATAATTATGGAACTCATCTTTTATTATTAGACTTATATTAATTATGAAGATAAAAATTCAAAAATATTAAGATAAAAATTCAAAAATATTATATATAAATATGAAAATAATTAGTTTAAAAAACTCCTAAGGAACCTTATAATTATCTTGTTGGCAAGCCAGTTTCAATATCAAACTAATGCGTAGTCGTCATGTCTTAAATAATAAAACATAACAAATAATAAACTAAGGGACTATTTCAATAAACTAAAAGGCTATATGAAGACTACTTGTGAGGAGTATTTCTAAATTAGATACAAACATCATTAGTATAAGGATATTAAATTAGAATATATTTTTTAAAAGATGTAAATTGCAAGATTTATTATATCAAAAGGGCACCTTTTAATGATTCTTCCAACTAGTATTTATTTTCTTTATTTTATGAAGCTATAAAAACAGTAGAGATAGTAGTTCGGGAGCCATAAGACATTCCAATACCATTTTCAGGTACAAATTCATATATATTTGTATACCATCTGGGTTTAGATCAAAATCCAGCTGCAGATTGAGCAGTTTACCTTGCAGATAAAGTAAAGGTAGTACTCCCCATAGTTTTATTTTTCCACACATTTCATCTGCAAATAATCGTTATATCACAGAATTGACAAGGGGAGGAAGGAGGTCGAGATTTGCTTGCGTCAAGGATCCGTTAAACAATATCATATTGTGATTGCGATGTGTTGGGGCCTGGGATTTCGAAGGCGGCAACAGTAAGGGATTCTCCCCAATCAACGTTCCCAACTAGCCCGTTGACTGTTTGGAATAGGGAATCCGTCCGGTTTGCGGTCCGGCTACCGTAGGTCAAGAAACAAAACAAAGGCTTTACCGGTTGCGGCCCGGCCCACCGAAATTTTTGTATTTTGACTTTAAGAAATGAGATGCAAGTGCCTAACTAAATGCAGAGCGATCAAGATGTAGGGAGCGGTCACAATGTGATGCGCATGTTCTTACCTATCGTCTTATGCTCGCAAGCAGCCAAACCAGATATAAAAGCAACAACTAACTAGCTTAACTATCCCTAGGGAGCGAGGTTATCATTTTGGGTGAGCAATACATTTTGCACATGCATTATGAGGAATCACAGGTAGCTGATATTTCTTTCAAGACACATGAACACTTCAAGATATTCAAATAACCAGATAGCCGATCATTTTATAACAACATTCATTACTCACAGTGAAATCAATATCCCAGAAACTACTGAAGAACATTCAACAAGAACATAGGTTCATAACATTAAATACTCTTACAGTAAATGAAACACAGCTGAAAACGAAATAGTTCCTCTTCAACATTATTCATTGCGTTGCATTGATACATTCCACTTTTTACTCTCTCCAACAGGCAAAAATTGCAGTTTCCTTTGCAAAACGAAGTAGTTCCTCTTACAAGCAAACATTTACAAAATTTTCCAGGGGAAAAAGCCCCGGTGTCTCCCTACTTTCCAATATTTAAACTACAACTCTTGAGTGCTTCGTTTTCCCCCCAGACGCGTGGTCTTTCAGTTTCTCCAACGCTTCATATTCCGATCTTTTGTTAGTATGTGATCATGAAACACTTGGTAACTGATCCGCTTCTGAGCTCACGCCTTTACAGCTCCGGACTTCGTCCTCCATTCGCCTCGTTTCAGTAATACCTCCGCTAAACGGGTGAGTCTTTCTTCTCATCGTGGAAAATTGACCGGTATTCTTGAAACTGCCTGCATTCAATTCACGAGCATGGTTCAAACAACAAATATTTCAATTAACCACCATTCTACAAGAAAATGGCTGAGCGTACCACAAACGGGCCTGGCAAAATATACTATGGTCACCGGCGGGAAAAATCAAGTTGGTAGTCAGAAGAAAGCGAGCTCGGGAGCCAGGAAGATCTGCCAGCCGCAACGTCGGGTGAGACTTAAATCGCAGCCAAGCGAAACGCGGGCAGGATATGCCATAAATCGGACGTCGGACGGTTGCTTGTTTCGGAAAATAGAAGACTCTAGGAGCCGCAACGTCGGGGAGGAAAGCTAGAGGATACGCGGAGCAGACGGGAAAACTTAGTCGGACATAGGAAGACACTCAGATCGGGAGCGGAAGAGGTCACCCAGCCGCAACGGCGGAGGAGGAGAGGCTAAGGGCAAGCGATTGAAGGCTAAACTGAATCGGGCGTCGGATGGGTTCAGACTTTGGACGAAGAAGAGGTCTTGGAGCCGCAACGACGGAGAGGCTAAGACTTTGCAGCTTCTGATTCAACAGCAAAATGAGGCCCGACTACAAGAAAACTCGAGGATTTGAACAGCATTAACAACCAAAATCGTTTTCTTCGCAAAGGCTGCCCTGAAGAATAAAATTTTACTCCTTCACGGCCAGAAATCCACGACTTGACTGAGATTGAAAATAAACCTACTGACATCCAATCTTCAATCGTAAAACGAAAAGAAGATATGCCCGAGAGGCTCAAGCATTTAACGATCCCACCAAGCAAAAAATGATGAGTTGGGGCCCAAAATTTAAATAAATTTGGGGGAGAACAGTTGCGGCAGCAACAACTAGCGATTACCTGGTGAACCTAGATCTTTGGGTGATTATACTTTGAGCAACAGACTGTTTAACCAGAATGCTTCTAATGAATTCTTCCGGCGATATGGATTCCTCGACCGACAGAAGTGTGTACCTTAATCATTGATGATGGTCCATTTGGGGGGAAGGGAAAACCGAGACCTTCAAGTCCAAACAACTATGTTGAGGCCAGAGTATGAGTTTCATTATTACCTCTGTTTTCAGGTAGCTAACAGCGTGGACACCACAGGATTGCAGTAGATAGTGAAAAGCAGTATTCGTTTGTTCCCCGTTCCCATGCCATTTTAACAGCTTTTTGTGCTTTTTGGACTTTTGTCCCTTTCATCTGAGTCCTTCTGTACGCCTTTCTTACTGAATTTTAATGCAGGATCCTCTATCCCATAGTGCCCTTTTGTGTGAGTGGTGTACTTTAAGTCTCAACTCACGGACGGAGAGGATCTTTTGGTAATTTAGTATTTATAATTCAGCACTTGCTTTGATTTATGATGCTTTTATAGAAGTTTTGACTCTTTACTTGTCTTTTGGCATTCGTTTCTTGGCATGGGATCATTTATATTTAATACATTGTTCACCTTGCTTCTGCCCATGGGTCTTTTACTGACGCTCCTTAGAACATTTTAAATGTGACGTGGATGGAGCCCCGACATAGTACTCCAGACTCTTCGAATCCGGTTTAATTCACAGGGGTTAAGTAGGACTTCAATGCACACAACATTTTATTTGAGAAAACTGTTAGGCTGGAAGAAATCTTTTAGCAATACACAGGCTGAAACTCAACATATTTGCTATTCCCGAAAGACCTTAATATCCCTCAGACGACCGTAAGTTTGTTCCCTTGATTGAAAATCAAAAACTTAAAATTAAATCAAATGAAAGCATGACCCGAAAACAACCACACAGCTTATTTATATACAAGGAAGAAAGAAGAAAGAAACTCAAGAAAAGTAAGGCTTGAGAACCAAACCATTGACTGGAAAGTTCTCCTCCCATCCCTGTAAATCTTGCAGTTTATACGTAGCAGGGCCAAGTTTGGCTACAATCTGAAAGGGGCCTACCCATAACTGCTGGAATTTGGTATGCTTTCCTTTCTCATCATGGGGGTGGTCCCATTTGAGGACTAAGTCTCCTACTTCAAAGTCTTTTGTCCCAGCTTTATGCTTGTCAAACCATCTCTTAACTGACTCTTGCTGTTGTTTAAAACATTCTCTAGCCTTGGATCTGGCCTCTTCCACCTTCAGGAGATTATATATTCTTATTTGGAGAACCTCATCATCCGACCCCCTAGACTCTTGAGCTAGTATGGAAGATGGCAGCATGATATTGGGAGGCAGGATAACTTCCTTACCGTACACAAGGGTATAGGGTGACACTCCTATTGCAGACTTGGGGGTGACTCTGTCAGCCCACAGGGCGTTGGGTAAGGCTGAGTGCCAACTTCGTTGGTTTTCTATTACGGTCTTCTTCGGGATTCTAATGAGGTTTTTATTGGAGGATTCAGCCAGGCCATTCCCTTGCGGATAGTAGTTAGCAGAATAATGTAATTTTATTCCCTTGTCATAAGCAAATGCAGTTAATTTAATTGATGAAAAGTATTTAGCATTATCAAAAACTAATGAAATTGGAACTCCAAACCTGGTCATGATATGATCTTGTAGGAAGCTGATGACTTCATCTTCATTTATCTTGCGCAATGGGATAGCTTCGACCCATCGAGTGAAATAATCAGTCGCAGTAAGAATGTACTTGTGCAGCAGTGAAGAATTTGGCTTTATTTCTCCAATGATGTCCAATCCCCACTATTCGAAAGGTTCCGTGATCATAACAGGATTTAGGGGTGCGGCTGCTTTGGGCTGTCTCCCACCACACCTTTGACAAATATCACATTTCCTGACATGTGCATGTGCGTCCTTGAAGAGTGTGGGCCAATAGTAACCGGCTCTAAGGATTTTTTGGGCTGTAGTGTCACCGGAATAATGTCCCCCAGCCGGACCATCATGTAATTCTGCCATTACTTTCTTTGCATCTTCCTTTTCTGAACACCTAAGGAGAATCCTGTCATAATTATTTCTGAATAACACTCCTTCAACAAGATGATAGGAGGCTGACTTGAGACGCAAAGCTCTTCTTTGTTTGGAATTCCAATGTTCTGGTAATATCCCTGACTGTAAGTAATGCACAAGGTCCCTATACCAGGACCCAGGAGCTGTAAACAGAGGGCATACATCCATTACATGCAATTCGGCTTCCTCTTCCCATGCTTGTTCTTCGTTGTTTCTACTTCCAGTCATCAATTTGCATAGCCCTTGACCTTTCACTATAGTAGCCGGTTTGAATTCAAGGTCATATTCTTGAAGGGCTGTTACCCAGTTGCCCCTTCTTTCTCCCAACTCTTTCTGAATGAGAAGAGATCTTACCGCTGGGTAAGGGACTATTACCTTGGTCCGATTTTTTAATATATAAGGCCTGAAAAGCTTCACTGCCTTAAATAATGCGTAAGCCTGCTTATCAACGGCTGGGTAGTTTAATTCAGCCCCTTGAAGCCCAGTGCTCATGAAAGAGATTGGGAATTCATCACCCCCGTCNTCACTGCCTTAAATAATGCGTAAGCCTGCTTATCAACGGCTGGGTAGTTTAATTCAGCCCCTTGAAGCCCAGTGCTCATGAAAGAGATTGGGAATTCATCCCCCCCGTCCTCCTTTTGTGTAAGGACGCCTGCCAATGAATCATCGGATGCAAATGTGTACATAATGAAGTCTTTATCAAAGTCTGGACTTTTCAGGGAGGGCACATGGGCAACATCAGCCTTGATTTTGTTGAACGCAGTCTTTTCAGTTTCAGTCCACTTAAACTGTGCATTTTGCTTGACCATCTGCTATAGTGGCTTGACAGTCTGAGCAAAATCAGGCACAAACCTTCGTACGAAATTTATTGTCCCCATGAACGATTGCATTCCTTTTTTATTATGGGGCATAGGAATTTGTTCAATGGCCTTGATTCTTTTTGGGTCTATAGATATACCTTTCTTTGACACTATATGCCCCAGTAATTTGCCTTCTGTGACCGCGAATACACACTTCTTAGGATTGAGGGAAATGCCATACTTCCGACAGCGCTCAAAAATTTTCTTTAGATGGAACGCGTGCTCTTCTCTTTTCTTCGAAAATATTGTGATATCATCAAGTTAGACCACCACACTTCGTCCAATCAGTCCACGGAAAGCTATATCCATCGCTCTCTGAAATGTCGCGCCAGCATTAATCAGTCCAAAAGGCATTCTTCTATATACGAAAGTTCCCCATTTAGTTCTGAACGTCGTCTTCAATCTATCTTCCTCAGCCACTAACACTTGGTTGTAGCCAGAGAATCCGTCTAACAATGAAAACAATTCAGAACCACAAACCATATGTAGCAATTGCTCCATGGGAGGAACCGGATAGTTGTCTTTGTCTAAGGCGCGGTTTAAGTTTCTGAAGTCCACGCACAGTCTGATTTCTCCCGAATTTTTCCTAACCGGCACCAAATTTGACACCCACTCTGAGTGTCGGACTTTAAAAATAATCCTACCGTCCAGCAGTTTTTTCACCTCGCTTTGAATCAATGGCTCCAACTTGGGGTGCATCTTCCTTAACAGCTGCTGATATGGCTTAACACCTGCTTTAATAGGGATGATATGCTTGATAATACTGGTGTCGTAGGTTTTCAAATCTGCATATGTCCAGGCAAAGACATCTCTGTACTACTTGAACAAACTGACAAACCTGTCCCTTTCGGCAGGTGAACAGCCTTTGTCGAGGTTCACAAACTTAGGATCCGTCTCAGTCCCCAAGTTTATCAGTTCGAACTGTAGAGTTGAATTGTGCGTCTTCACATTAGAGGGTCTTCTAAACTTTTCGTTCAAGTCAAACATCTTTTCTAACGTTCTGACCCCTTTGGGAATGAAATTGTCATATCTCATCTCAGCCTGATGTTCCTCATCGTCGATAATGGCCCCTTTAAAGGTCTCATCATTGGTCAAGCATTCGATTATTTGTTGATCATCGTCAAATACTCGCAAATTGGTGATCATGTCGGGTACTGATGGCCTGAAAAGTAATTCAATAGCGCATTTGTTATTAGTGGGAACCAGCCGGGCAGCTGACGTGGCCAAAAGATCAGCGGCCGCGTTTTTCATTCTTGGGATTGAAACAATATTGAATGCATGAAAACATTTAAGAAAATCGCATACCTCGCTTTGGTAAGCTTTCAAATGGGGGGAAACACAATGTATTTGATTTCTTATTTGCTTTACAACTATTTCTGAATCC
The DNA here is from genome assembly GCA_001517045.1 of Pseudotsuga menziesii. Lineage (NCBI taxonomy): Eukaryota > Viridiplantae > Streptophyta > Pinopsida > Pinales > Pinaceae > Pseudotsuga > Pseudotsuga menziesii. The sequence goes on along the minus strand of LPNX010677063.1, from coordinate 53,972 downwards.
CCAAAAACTTTTAAATTACTAACCTTTAGCTCAATCGCTTTCTTGAGTCCCTGCAGTAGTGCTTCATACTCAGCCGTATTGTTAGTACACTCAAACTCTAACCTACAGGACAGGAAGTGTTTATTTTTTTGTGGATCAATGAGGACGCAGCCGGCCCCTGACCCTTCTAATGTTTTAGATCCATCAAAAAATAAAGTCCAAAAAACATTATCTACTGAAAAAGAATCTACTTCTACTGCTAAATCTACTATTTTACAATCAAACTCATCAGCTTGTGAGAAACGAAGGAGTTCAAGCTAGGCGTGAGATATGTCGCTGGCCTCTTCCGCTTGATAGTTCCCTGGTTCCAGTTCGAGAAAGTAGTTTCCCAACACAGGTTCGACTGGTACATTCTTCTCATTCAGTTGAGTAACATTGTACTTTAGGTGAGGCTCTCTCAACACCTTAATCTGATTGGGGCTTCCTTTATACGGCAACCACAGGTGTGACCAATCTGAGGTGAAGTATCCATTCAATTTAGCTGACCAATCTCTGCTCAGGACCAGGCCATAAGCGTCTGGTATATCAGCCACCACGATGTTGATAACTTGGCATACTTTGTCGTTTGATGACAGACGAATTAGAACGTCCTCCATTTCACCAATTACCTTAACGTCTGTTCTATCCAATTGCACCACCCTCCATGTGGTTGGCTTAAATTGCCCATTGATTTTCTTACATACTGATACGGGCATGACATTAATTGACGCCCCTGAGTCTACTAGACAATTGTGAACGTTATGATTAAAAATTTCAAATGTCAGGAGGAAGGGTGGCTATTTAGTTTTAGACTTACCTCCAGTGCTAGCTTCTCCAATTTCTTCTTCGTCCCGAGGCTGATTATCAGCGAGCAGCTTTTCTTCTGACGTTTCAAGTGCCTTGAACAACTTTTCTTTCTGCTGGGGTACTTTGCACATTTCAAACAGCGGGACATTTTCCTTTATCTTCTTTAAATCTTCAACAATGTCGTATTCAATTTGTTGTTTAATGGACTGAGATTTATCAGAACTCACCCTCTCTTTGTTTGGCTTGGGCAACATTCTGCCCTGCTTGGGATCTTGGCTGGTAATAGTGAATTCCGGAACCTTATCAGTCAAGGATTTATCTTGAAATTTTTTCTTGATGTTTCTTTGCAGCCTTCTGATCTTTGGAAGTAAAAGACTGTCATCGCTAATCGTCCCTTGGCTTCTAGTTGTCACGTTAGCCTCCCTGACATCCTTGTGTCCTTGAGTATTTTTATCTTCTGCATCGAGCAAGGAGACAGAATTCCATAAGGCCATGGTCTCTTCTTCCTGTCCCTTTGTAGAGGTAGAAGCAGCACTTTCTTTCTTTTCATCATCATCTTCTTCCGTTAGTCTTGAATCTAACATCTGATTCATAACTAACGTCATCGAATTTATCCATTGTGGACAATTCCTTTCGGAGTGAGGCTGCTGGTGAAAGGTGCAGAAATTTTCCATTCATATCTCTATCAGGTTCATAGACGCGGTATTGTGAGGAGGAGGTTGGGACTGATTGTTCTCTTCCCTTTTCTTATAATAAGGCCTGTAGAAACTCTGTGTTTCCTTCTCCTTTTCTAAGTCTATGATCTTATTAGACATCTTTTGCATCATTTTGGCCATATTCTCCAGGTCTGGTGACTTTTCTTCCTTAGGCTTATTGAACAGTAAGGTCTTCCTTCCTGCGCCTCTTTCTTCCGATTGTTCCGGATAGTCTTCGATACTTTCTCTTTCCGCTTCCACCACTTCTGCTTCTTCGTAGGTCTCTGTCAAAGTAGGATTGGCCCTACCTTTAGCAAACATGACTAAATATGGACCCAAAGCTGAAGTGTAGTACTCAATTAGTACTTTATCTGAAGGCTTGTCTGTTTCGGAAATTTTTTTTAGATATGCTGCAAACCTTTGCGTGAAACTGTGTACCTTTTCTTTTTTCTCTTTCTTCAAAGCACACAATCCTTTCATGAGGGCCGCGTGATTCTTTTGAACTGCATACTTACTTCTGAAAATTCTCTCGAAAGTATCCCAATCCGGGATAGAATTAGCAGGCAAACCAAAGTACCAAGATGCAGCAGCTCCTTTGAGGGTATGCGGGAAAAGTATGCACACTACATACTCATGTTCACCAGCCCTCAGGCCTTCTATTTCCAAGTAGAAACTTTGTAGGTGATCGTCCACTAGGATCTTCTCATTGGGGTCAAATTTAGGCAGTAACTTCTCAAAGGCTTGAGGTAGGTCATGCAAAGGGGGAGTTAGGTTTAGGGGTGACCTGGCTTTCCATGTAGGTGGTGGATTGGGAGGAGGTTGGTTGGCGTTAACATCGGCCATGAGTTGAGGTGGAGAGTGCGGAGGGGAACCAACAGGAGTGTGAGGAGGTGAACCAACATGGGTGTGAACAGGAGAACCGTAAGGGGTGTCTGGGCCTACTTGGTTCAAAGGCAATTCAACTTCCTGTAAGGTGGCTTCCACAAGTTCTTCCCAGTCTCCAACCAACACTGAATCTTCTACTATAGGACGGTCTTTCTTCTTGTACTCTCTTCTAGGTAATTCGTGGATAATCGGCAACCCTCCAATCTTATTTACATAAGCGCGGGTATGTCTTCTCAGATCGTTAACAATTTCATTGCAAATAGGATATAGATGTTCTCTGTTTTCTTCTTCCGGAATTGGATTACGCGGTCCACTACTTTCAGAACTGTAACCAGCGGAATAATCTTGGTAAAACGGGTTTCCTCGGCCAGCCATGCACTGGCAGCCCTCCTTCTAGCGCCAAAACTGTTGGGGCCTAGGATTTCGCAGGAGGCAACAGTAAGGGATTCTCCCCAATCAATGTTCCCAACTAGCCCGTTGACTGTTTGGAATAGGGAATCCGTCCGGTTTGCGGTCCGGCTACCGTAGGTCAAGAAACAAAACAAAGGCTTTACCGGTTGCGGCCCGGCCCACCGAAATTTTTGTATTTTGACTTTAAGAAATGAGATGCAAGTGCCTAACTAAATGCAGAGCGATCAAGATGCAGGGAGCGGTTACAATGTGATGCGCATGTTCTTACCTATCGTCTTATGCTCGCAAGCAGCCAAACCAGATATAAAAGCAACAACTAACTAGCTTAACTATCCCTAGGGAGCGAGGTTATCATTTTGGGTGAGCAATACATTTTGCACATGCATTATGAAGAATCACAGGTAGCTGATATTTCTTTCAAGACACATGAACACTTCAAGATATTCAAATAACCAGATAGCCAATCATTTTATAACAACATTCATTACTCACAGTGAAATCAATATCCCAGAAACTACTGAAGAACATTCAACAAGTACATAGGTTCATAACATCAAATACTCTTATAGTAAATGAAACACAGCTGAAAACGAAATAGTTCCTCTTCAACATTATTCATTGCGTTGCATTGATACATTCCACTTTTTACTCTCTCCAACAGGCAAAAATTGCAGTTTCCTTTGCAAAACGAAGTAGTTCTCTTACAAGCAAACATTTACAAAATTTTCCAGGGGAAAAGGCCCCGGTGTCTCCCTACTTTCCAATATTTAAACTACAACTACTGAGTGCTTCGTTTTCCCCCCAGACGCGTGGTCTTTCAGTTTCTCCAATGCTTCATATTCCGATCTTTTGTCAGTATGTGATCATGAAACACTTGGTAACTGATCCGCTTCTGAGCTCACGCCTTTACAGCTCCGGACTTCGTCCTCCATTCGCCTCGTTTCAGTCATACCTCCGCTAAACGGGTGAGTATTTCTTCTCATCGTGGCAAATTGACCGGTCTTCTTGAAACTTCCTGCATTCAATTCACGAGCATGGTTCAAACAACAAATATTTCAATTAACCACCATTCTACAAGAAAATGGCCGAGCGTACCACAAACGGGCCTGGAAAAATATACTATGGTCACCGGTGGGAAAAATCAAGTCGGCAGTCAGAAGAAAGCGAGCTCGGGAGCCAGGAAGATCTGCTAGCCGCAACGTCGGGTGAGACTTAAGTCGCAGCCAAGCGAAACGCGGGCGGGATATGCCATAAATCGGACGTCGGACGGTTGCTTGTTTCGGAAAACAGAAGACTCTAGGAGCCGCAACGTCGGGGAGGAAATCTAGAGGATACGCGGAGCGGACGGGAAAACTTAGTCGGACGTAGGAAGACACTCAGATTGGGAGCGGAAGAGGTCACCCAGCCGCAACGGCGGAGGAGGAGAGGCTAAGGGCAAGCGATCGAAGGCTAAACTGAATCGGGCGTCGGATGGGTTCAGACTTCGGACGAAGAAGAGGTCTTGGAGCCGCAACGGCGGAGAGGCTAAGACTTTGCAGCTTCCGATTCAATAGCAAAACGAGGCCCGACTACAGGAAAACTCGAGGATTTGAACAGCATTAACAACCAAAATCGTTTTCTTCGCAAAGGTTGCCCTAAAGAACAAAATTTTACTCCTTCACGGCCAGAAATCCACGACTTGACTGAGATTGAAAATAAACCTGCTGACATCCAATCTTCAATCGTAAAACGAAAAGAAGATATGCCCGAGAGGCTCAAGCATTTAACGATCCCACCAAGCAAAAAATGATGAGGAGGGGCCCAAAATTTAAATAAATTTGGGGGAGAACAGTTGCGGCAACAACAAAATGATAATTAAGCTAGCTGTCTACCTGTTCATAAAACAAACTATTTACAACCTGAAGAACGAGACCGTTTTAATCTAAATCATTTGTATGCAGTAATTATTAAGCAAAGTACGGGGCAAAGATAAATATTTGAAAGTCTTGACACCATATATATATGATGATGATGGTTAATGTCCACTAAGACCAAACTTTGGTCTATCACACCTAAAGCAACCAATTAATTAGTTTGTTTTAAATTGTATTCCTATGCTCAAAGAGCTTGGTGAGAAGCGTCTCGAGCTCACTATAATTTTGACAAGCTAAAAGGCTAGGAAGGTCAGTGTTACAACAAAGATTATGAAACTGGGATCTAATGTGGGTGTACGCAGGGCACTCTAAGAGGAAGTGATTTTCATCTTCAATGTCCCTATTCTCACAAATATGGCCACAATCCTTTCCACCCATGGTCTTTTAGGAACTGTCCAATGACCCGTTTCACTATGGAGCTCATGAGAGTTCGTTCTTATCTTGACTATATTAGTTTTTTTATTTGAACTTGTTAAAACAGAGAGATACTTTTGATCTTCTACAGTAGGGTTGATGACCTCCTTATAATATCTTAATTTTCTTTTATCCTCTAAATCTTTCTCACACCACGATTTCTCTTTAAACTTAGAAGTAACAATATTTTTAATGTTATTAATATTTTGCAATGCAATTTTTTCGTCGATCTCCCAGTGGTTTAACCAAGACCTGATATCTTTATGTCAACCTTGCTTGAGCCTTAGGTGGTTTTGGCTGGAATTAAAAGCTAGCTTGGGATGTCTATGGTCTCCCATGTTATTGATTTTGTGCTTGTACAACAGGAGCCTAGTCATAGCTAGGCTCTCGATAGGGGAAATACCCACTTCTATAAGGAGAATAGGATATGGTGTATTGCTTTTAATTTTGAGATTATACTTTATAACCGCAAGAAGACTTATTTTTGGAAAATTTAATTCATTTTCAAGCTTTCAATTTTCTTTGATATCTCTTTTCCATCTCTGCGGGCGATACAATATGCCAGGTATTCCATTGATCTAAAGAAGCAATTCAATGAGGGTTTTTAATTAGATTTGTTGTTTTCGCTAATCATTTAATTAGTCATGAGATTGTCTGGTGCGTGATTGACTGAATCTAGAGGCCTCTAATCCAGGAATTATCATCTATCGAAGACAAGCCATGGATATGGGCATTTTGGAAGCTATATACATAAATTTGTACATAAATGCCTTTTTTTATAAACTCTTTCACTGTATTTAAGATTTCGAAGATTGTCCTTGTTTTTAACTTTTTCTTGTATTTTTGGGCAATAACAAATGTTGTCAACATTAAGAATAGGAATTCACTTAATTCCCACTTCTTTCTTCAGAATAATGAGTTGTTTAACATCAATCTCAAATCCTCTTACAATTGCTAAGGTTTGATTGTATATGCGTTACATTCCAAAAAGATTGTTAAATAATGAGGAATACAAAGAAAATTCAACTCTTTTAGGTCGTTCAGGACTTGGTCGTGCATTTGCATACAATTTACCACTATCACAAGAGTTTTGATTGTTAATGCAAATAACGACTACACCATAATTTAATGTAGGATCAAGGGATGGAAATTGGCACCACCTATATGTAAAATTTGCAACATTTTTAATGTGTAAATTTTTAATTTTTTATATATATTTTGGTTGGTTCAAAGAATATAGTTTAATGGGTTAGAGACTTACCATTTTCCATTTTAATTTAAATTACCATGTTAGAGTACATGCATTGGGCACGTTAAGCATAGGAATAGATACCTACATGAACCAGGTGAAAATGCATTACATATAGAAATAAGCACAAGCCTGTCAATACTTTAGGGTAAGCTCAACCTGGCTCTTGGTTGTTGAGGAATTCACTTGAATTTGTTTAACCTAAACTGATTTTAAATTACTTTAAGCCTTTTGGAAAACATAGAGGCGTTTACTATAGAAGTGTTGACTAGAGGCCTAGAATAGAGGTATTGGCACACATTAAACCCGTGAAAGATTCAGAGTATATGTTCTATTTTTCACCCAGTATCACCAAGTTAACAACTGGAATGACAATGATATTTATGAGTGCATGTAAATGAAAACAACCATTAGTTTCAGTGAGGTGGTTTAAAAAATACTAAATCTAAAATATAAACCCTTTCTACCTAGGGGAGGCCAACCCTATCGTCCGCGATATAGAGCTTGCAACCTAGTTTAAAAGGTTTTAAGATTTTATACAAAATAAGTATTAAAAAGTTTTTTTGAAAAATAAAAATAAAAATTTTATATTTTTTGAAATTACAAATTTTTATTTTTAGAATTAATAAAGACTTATTAATTGACAAATTTTATAGTTTTGAAAAGTATGTACATTAATTTGTTGTTTTATGTAAATAACAACTTATACTTATTTTGCAAGAAAGGTAAGTACCATCCAAACTACTAGTTAATATTGTGTAGTCTTAGACATCGGGGGGATTTTGCATAGAGGTTAATATATATTATTCTAACTTTATACTATTTAAAATATGATTGTGGTCGTGTTTTAGCTATATGTATTGAAACATATTAATATTCCTAGTATACTTAGAGTATAACAACAACAACATTAAACCTGACACATTTGATTATCATATGATCTAATGATAGTTATGACATTATACATGTTATTTTATTAATCTAAAAATATAGAGAACTCTGTATCATCTTCTCTTTTATTTATTTTAAAACATTTAAGTATTAAACATCTTAAATCACTAAAATACAACATCATATGGGGTACAACTAGCATAGGTCCAAAACCTAGGCTCTATAAAACATCGAGAGGGATCAAATCTCTATAGGTGCAAAGCTTATAGCCATTGATTTGGTTTAAACGAAAAGACACATCTTTTTTTAATGTCAACATATAATATTTTTATTATTAATATTTAATATTATTTATGGCCCACATATAATATTTTTTATTTTATTTTTTATATTGTTAGGAACTAACATTACAACATCTCCCCCATATATGGTTTTAAGCCTATGTGCAAGCCCTCCTAAAACCATGGGTTGTTTAGGAGGCCTTGCACATGGTTTTAAAACCATGTGCAAGGCCAACATTTTTTTTGTGGATAATTCAATTTTTTTTTATTATTATTTTGTTAGGTAGGAACATTACAACATCTTAGGTTGTTTTTGTGGCCAACATTTATTTTGGTGGATAAATTTTATTATTATTATTATTATTTTGTTAGTAACAAACGTTACAACATCTCTCCCATACTCGACAATATTATTTTTAGCCGACATAATATCGACAAACGTTACAAGATCTCCCTCATACTGGGTTATAGAGCACCTCTCGGCGCAATTATATGTAATGTTAATGTAATCATCAATGCCACAAACATTTATTAGTGTACATGTGATATGATCATGTTTACAATTAAATGGCTACTTGAATTGAATAAGATTAGCTTTTAGAAACAAAATTGCAATATTTATTTGCAAAGACATATTTAGCGATACTAAAGAATCATTGTTGATATTTGTTCTTATAATGCTATTTGTTTTTGTTTAAAACTAGCAACTAGCTCATATGGCAATATCGAAGACATTGCCACCTCATGGCTCTTGTTATATATATATATATTACATAAAATATTGTTTTTTAAGATTATGACTCTTTTTATAAATTAAACTATTTTATTTTGACTAGATAATTAAATATGTAAATAAATATTAATCTCCACATAATAATACTATAGAAATATATTTGTCTTTGTATTTCTTCAATTTCGAGGTAGTATAAAGATTTTCACGAAGTTCAATGTATGGGAGAGTTGTGACGAATTTTTATTTTCTTAAATTTTGCAAAGTTTTTTCTAGTTTTTTAAAATCGTGGTTATTTTGGTAAAAGACACAAGGCAAATGGGATTCACCGAAAACTCATATTAAACCAAGTTTGAAAAGAGCGTGGCCAAATGTTGGGATTAAAATTGGTTTTTATACCTATCAAATGAACAAAAGTTTATATTAACAAATAGCTAACATAAAAAGGAGAATACACAAAAATCTATATGAGATTAGTGAATAAGTTAAAGTAAAGTATGAATTAATAGATATGACTACAATGCATTATGACGATATATTTATACAAACATGTTGATCTAAGTCATGACCCTTTATTAGGTAAAGTCCTCTTAATGAGGTCAAGCCTTTTAATGGGAACGTCATGACCCTTTATTGAGGTCAAGCCTTTTAATGGGAACGTGTTTTTCTTAATCTCTTTTTCATGGAGAAAATTGTAAGCCTTTTAGCTTCTTAATTTCTTTTCTATGGAAAATTTTGTAATTTTATTTTTTTCATATTAAAATTGCATAAAAAAGATTCTTAAAATGATTTAAATAACTAGATTGCTTTGTTAGGCTTAGAAGAAAAGGCAACAAGGTATCATACAAAAAAACAACAGCTCCTTACATAGCCTTGTAAAGCTTGGTTTTAGATTATGGTACCACTTTAGAATTTAATTAGAGTGAAACCACCCTGCAAAAAAACCAAAAATTACCCATGTATTCCATATACCCGTGTATATAAGATATAAAAAACATAAAAGTTGAGCTTGAAACTATAGAAATGAAGCATGTTCAAATTCTGATCTCACACCATCCTTGATTTCCATAATAGACTAGCCTATCTAGATAGAGCATTTGCCTCCTCATTTTTCTCTCTAAAGATGTGAGAGATGGTTAGATTATTGAAAGTATTTGCGAGGGTGATTATCTCATCCAACAATGGTTGTAAAAGAAATTTCTCATCATATACTCCCCCTTTATCCATTTGATTACCAACAAAGTGTTTGTTAGATAATGTAATGTTTATTTCATTTAATATGTACTTTGTAATAATGACATTGGTTAAATCATAAATGATATTTATTAAAGTTTACTATTTGTTAAGAAATTAATTAGTAAACGGTTCCTAACTTGCATAGGGGAGAGGAGTCAGTAGTGGGGTTGTTGGCAAGGGGATAGGATGCGCTTCCTCCATCAACAAAGAAGACATCGACATAAGAAAGAGTCAACTACGCGGAAGAAGATACAGACAAGTGTGGTCATTATGGTCGAGTCAGTTAGGAAGTTTTTGTCAAAAGTAGTTAGGAAGTCGGCTATGTGGACCATTTTGTAATGGATCAAGCCTATAAGTAGAATTAAGAGTAGATTCAATGGGAGCATCATCGATCAAGGATTATGCGATCGGTCATGTTGTAAGTGAGTCGATCTATGAATGTATTTTCTGGTCTGAGGTTATTCGACCAAAGAATGTTTATCTATTGCACAGTGTTTATGGAAATAATATAAGGATGATGTTGATGAAATTCTTGTTCTTATCTATATGTCTGTGAAATCTGCGAACTTAATGATAGTGCGATCTCTGAATTTACATGTCAAAACCCCAAAGTTTCACAAAAATTAATTTTTTTAAGATAACATAAAATGCTGAATATGCTGTTTACTAACGGCTAGCGGTTAGCGAAAAATGAAACAGTCTAACACTTAGTATCAATCATTTTCAAATTAGGTTAACTAATACAGCTTTCACTTTCGTAATGTATATGAGATTGACCTACACACAATTTTCTTTCAGTTTTACTAATAAGTTTACTTTTTGGCAAGTAGGTGAAATCTATGTTTGAAAAATTGGGCTTACTTAGCATTTATGCTAACGCAGATGGACTGCTGGTTCTGACAGGTTTAGCAGGTAACGATCGATCAAGTAGGGGTTTAATTCATAAAGTAGCAAGAAGTATATCTGTTGCATGTTACATGCTAGTAACTAACTGACTATTTAAAAGCAAGCTCTAAGGAGGTAAAGTAATTGTCTTTTATTTCATAAAAGTACTTCTATCAGTCTTGATAGTAAAGATTTCCAATAGAGTACATGTTTCTATTTTGTCTCTAACTTATTAGTTATGGAAATTATCAACCTGTTGCTAGTATGTAAATAAACTCACTATCACGTTATAAACTCCAGTACTTACATTATCGCCTTGCTGCATGTACTATTGTAACAACCTACATTACCATATGACTTTATAATATACCAATCTGATTGTTACTTGCATCCTATAGGAATCTTACTGCCTGGAAATCTCTTTGACATTAATAGTTTGGTTATTGTAATTAAATGCATCACTGCATGATGGAATACTATCTATCGTCACTTTCATAAGTCTAAGTCATAGGTGAATATATTATCAGTGTTATTCCAATGATTATTGACCTTGAGCATGGTTTATTCCATTGTAAATTTACTATTATCATATTGCCTCACTTATAACAAGTTAATGTTTATATTAACTATTATGGTAGATTTTTCTACCTAGAACTTTTAATCTGAAGTTTACCCTAGGTGACACTAATGTGACCAAGATTCTTATACTATGCTAAGAACAGGTAAACAATCACAAACTATCCTTGCAAAATAATGATAGGGTTTATTATTATTATTGACAAGTCGAGTTTGCAAACTATTAATGGTGAGAGCTTATACCAAGGTCGAGCCTTGTAATTGTCATGGTTTAAATACTTTTACTATTTTAGTCAAACTCCATATATTATAACCACCCAAATCCATCGACTACAAGTGATAAAGTTTGAACTTCAAAATATTATGTGAATATTTATCGTCGTTGCAAGTATACCTATCCATTGTTAAATGTAAAGGTCCTAAAGCATGGTTAACATTGGGAATCTTCATAAGACAAAGTTGTTACAACCTTTCACTAGGGTCAACGTTAAGAAATTATTGTTAAACAAACATGCGAATCTCAAAGCTATCATACAAATGATATAGTTCACGTGTTATCATTGGTGATTAATATAAATAAACGCACTCCATAGTTTTGTGCTTGATTTGTTTATATCATTGTTTTAATAATTTGATGTTTGAAACCGTAAATGGACTATGGACTCGACCCTTACACGGTTAAAAGTATTGGAGGGCACGTGGTCACCTCCTGTTCATGTATTGGCAATATAAAAGTCTTGCAAACCCTATTTGCTTTGTCATTTTCCTCTGAAGTTCTCGCTGGCCTGCGGGCTGCTCTGCATAGTTTCCATGGCAGCCGTGAGGGCTGTTCCTCTGCTTGCTTGCTCCAAAAATTTCGTTTAAAGTTATTGTAGTTTCCTGAGCTCGGTCTTGATTGTAAACCTTCGTGGTTGTGAGAACCATACATCACGAGTGTTTTCTTGTCTTTGTGTTTGGCTCTCGGCTTGTCCATAGCTCAGTCCTGTTCTCCTCATGGCATGTCATGACTTTGTGAAGCTAGAGCTTCTTTGTCACTGTTGGTGCTCCACGGTCGGCGTAGGGTTTGGAAATTCTTGTGTTTACATTTCACAACTGGTGACAGTCCCTTCGTTGCTTGATAACTTTTATATTTACAGGTAAAAATTATCTCGGTTTTTACTATGTAAAGTTTGTCAAGTTATGAATACAGTTAGGGTTTTTCATATTATAGAACTGAGCCTTAAACTAATGCTTGATAACAATGCTTGTACAGGAACCCGTGGCCGTTCCAAGCTTCGGTGAAAGACACACGACAATCGTCTTCAGGGGCTGTGTGGCTCTAACCGGTAAGCCCTGAGTTCAAATGGGTTTCGCCCTACTTGTATAGAGGGTTATTGAAGGAGAACTCAATGCTTGGAAGCCTGCTTGGTCTCTTTGTGTAATAGGAGGTTTTAATAAGTTGTTTTCTAGTTTAATGTTATAAACCCTTGCTATGATGCTGGGTTATACCAGCCTTGAGCTGTGTGATGTATCTTGGTTAAGTTTTTAGCCTTACGGCCTGTCAATGTAATACATTTGGTTTTTAAGAATATTTTTAACTTCGAGATCTGTCTCATTTTTGCAATGGTTTTTGTAATTTTGTAATCTATGATTCTGTGTAATTAGAGTCGTTCTTTCTTCACTGTTTAAGCTAACTTTTGTAAGAAATTATTGTTAATATGAGGACTATAGATCAGTCGTAATGTGAAATTTATAATATTAACTTACTTGTTTAGAATATACAAGCTAGGGTTTTCCGGAAATGAAACCCTTGTCTAAATAAGTTCTTCAATTTATTATTACTTAGGTTCTGCTTCTTGTTACTTCGATTTGGCTAATACAAATGTGTGGTGGTAATTTAACTGGTTAATTGTAAACTTATCTTGCTTGTTTATAAAAGACATTTGTCTTTAGAAAATACTGTAAACAGTCTATAGTAGACACTATAATCTTCGTGTAACGTTTACTTATATAATTATCAATGTAAATGGATTACAACTTAGATAATTTATTTATAATAGATAAATAATTTGTTTAGGGTTTCGACCCTGAAATTTTTCCTTCATAGGTATAAGTCTGTCTGGTAAATGTAAAATAATTTATAAATATGTAAATATTTAGTTTTATATTAGTTATTGTTTATATTTACATTACTTTTATTTACTAAACTGTCACATAGAATTTCTTTAGAGTTCTCTAAAAGATAGAAAGTAAGCTCTGTCACTCTGTTTATTCTTTATAAATTAAGAACTTTTAACATAACCCTATCTAGTTTATATTAAATATTAGTCTTAGATTTAGTTGATATTGTTAGAAGATAAACTATATGGTTAGTAGCTTATTTATATACTTAACTGTATGTAATCACTGTAACTCTAATGTAGTTTTACTGCTGCATTTCATTCAATTATACTAAGTGAAAACAGAGAAATAGAAATAAATCATAACAATGTTTTTCCTCCATAATATTTTAACATTGAAATAAAATTATTCTACTATCTATAGTTACACAATCCTATCTTCTAATTTCATTCTCTTATCTACTTAAAGCATTCTACCTGTGCTAGAGTACGGCCTGGTTTTCAGGTGTGGAAAAACACAGTTTAGAAATTTAATTTCATTCTAACCCATTATTTTCTAAATCCATTTCATTTCTATAACAATCTGATAAAAATACTAACTCAAACATTTCACAAACTGAACTGTTAACATTCACATAGCAGTTAACTAAGATTTATTTAACTAACATAGTAAAACAAAATAACTTAGAACCTGTTGAGGACAGACAACAACAGCTTTAGGAGGTCGTTCCTCCCTACCAATCTCCTAGAGAGCGCTCAAACAACGCTTCCTCAGGACCCCCGAGCTTGTTCCTGGTCTTCTTGGTTGAGAACTAGGTGGAGAATGCAAGCAGTAGAACCCTCTGTCAACTGACTAGTTCAATACCTCAGTAAATACTCTACTCTCAGCAGCATGATCTTCAGCTTAAAAGCTACACTAGATCAATCAGTAGTTATCCCCTCAAACACTTTCTGAATTTCCCTTCCATTAAATTTCTCTGAAGTACATTCATTCAACCTGAATGATCACTTCTCTAGAATGAGCAGCCTCAACTCTCTTCAATGGCAATTTTTTATAAAGATTGCCTAGGTCTTTTGGGTTAGTTTTCATTAATTGAGCCACCTTCTCTGAGTCCACTTTCTTGGGGAATCATGACCCCAAATGTAGGGAGGTTGCCACCTGCAACAGTTGGAAGTGGTCTGAGGATGCTACCACATGTCAGTTTGCTCTCCACCCAGTCTCCTCCACCAATTTGACCAGTAAACACTCTTTTAACAGCTCTCCTAAGCTATTGTCTCCTCCTTTATTCATTTATAAATAAAATATTCAGAATTACATTAAATATCCTTGACCCTGCTGAGTCATCAATTACAACTTAGCATAAAATTTAACATATTGTCCTCAAATAATATTAAATAATATAAAATTGTTTTTGCAAAATTGGGGTATGTGACATACACATCCCCTTAAAGCATAACATCGTCCTCGATGTTATTTATTCTTCGTCCTCAGAATTCCCCTGGAACAGAATTGGATATGCATCCCGCATATTACTTTCCAATTCCCAGGTGGCTTCCTCTGGACTAAGGTGCTTCCATTGCACCTTCACTTGACCAATGGTGCGGTTTCGAAGTGTGATCTCCCACCGCTAGAGGATACAGTCCGGTTCCACCAGAAAATCTCCTTCTGGTTCCACTTGTACATCATTCCAGTTAACAACATGAGTAGCATCATGAACATATTTCTTTAATACAGAAATGTGAAAAAAATTATGAACTCTTAAATTCGGAGGTAATGCTAATTGATAAGATACTTGTCCAATCCTGGACAGTATTTCAAATGGACCACAGTAACGAGGTGCTAGTTTGGCACAAATACCCAACCTCAGAGAGCTCTTTTTGGGTCTCACCTTGATGAACACATGTTCACCTACCTGAAACTCCTTTGGAGTTCTTTTAAGGTCTGCTTGAATTTTCTGTCGATCCTGCGCAATTTTCAGATTACCTTGTACTTGCTTTACAATTTCTTCCATTTCCTTCAATAGTTTAGGACCTAATACTAATCTATCCACCGGATTACTCCAAGAGATAGGAGTATTACATTTCGTTCCATACAATATTTCGAAAGGACTAAATCTGGCTGACGCTTGATAATTATTGTTATAAGCAAATTCTACTAGATGCAAATAATCCTCCCATTTACCTAGCTGGTCTTTCACATACATTCTTAGTAAATCTTCCAGTACTTGGTTTACTCTTTCAGTCTTCCCATTTGTTTGAGGATGGAACAAAGTACTAAAATTTAGTGTAGTGTTTAATCCTTTAAATAGAGATTTCCAAAAGTTACCTGTAAATTTAGGGTCTCTATCTGAGATTATAACTTTTGGTATCCCATGCAATAGGAAAATTTGCTTTAAAAAGATATCAGCAATGTTTGCAGCTTTATATGTAGTTTTAACAGGTATAAAGTGGGATGCTTTACTTAATTTATCGACCACTACCATGATAGAATCATTTAAATTTTTATTTTTAGGCAGTCTGGTAACAAAATCGAGACTAATTATCTCCCATTTCTAGCTAGGAATGGGCAATGGCTGAAGTAATCCAGTTGAGTGTTGATGTTTAGTTTTCACCTGCTGACATTCAAAACACCTAACGATATATTCTGCCAGTTCAGTCTTCATGTTTGGCCAAAAATATTCTTTTCTTAACATAGTTATAGTCTTCTGATAACCTGGATGGCCTGAGTATGGAGTTTTATGGATTTCATCTAAAATTAATAACTTAACTTTAGGTATATTAGGTACATATATTCTGTCTTTGTATAGTAAAAATCATTTTTCATTCAAACTGTACCCTTTACTTAAGCTTTTTGTTGGATTTTCTTTCGTTTTAGCTTGTAAATTTTGGTAAATTTCATCTTGTTCTACCCCTGCTTTAAGTTGTTCATCTATATCTATTGTATATGTGCTAATAACTGTTGTAAAGTTCAGCCTTGCATTTCTACTTAATGCATCAACAACTTTATTTTCTTTCCCTTTAATGTTCTGAATTTCGAAATCATACTCACTTAGAAAATCTAGCCACCTAGCTTGTCTAGCATTTAGATAAGGCTGATCTAACATATATTTTAGTCCTTTATTATCGGTCATTAGAATAAATTTTTTGCCAATTAGGTGATGATGCCACATCTTTAAAGCATGTATAACAGTAGCTAATTCCAGATCATAAGTTGCATAATTATTTTCATGAATTTTTAATTTCCTAGACTTATAAGCAATAACATGCCCTTCTTGAGTCAATACTCCACCTAAACCATCATTGCAAGCGTCAGTACACACTACAAATTCCTTATTTGGATCAACTATTCTTAAAATAGGTGCGCTGGTTAATAAAGTTTTTAACTTTTTAAAGCTATCCTCGCATTTTTGGTTCCAATCAAATTTCTTTCCTTTCTTCTGCAAAGAAGTTATCGGATTTGCGATTCTCGAAAAACCTTCAATGAACCTCCGGTAATAACTGATAATTCCCATGGAGGATCGAACATCAGTTACATCCTTAGGAACCGACCAATCTTTAATCGCCTTTATCTTTTCGGGATCCACCGAAATCCCTTTCTTAGTCACCACATGACCTAAGTACTGAATTTTATCCTTAAAGAAATCGCATTTACTAAACTTTGCAAAGATTTGATGATCTCGTAACTTTTGCAAAACAATTTTTAAATGTTCTTTATGTTCTTCTTCAGTTTTCGAATAGATTAATATGTCGTCGATAAACACGACCACAAAATTATGTAGATACTTATGCATAACATTGTTCATTAAACACATAAAAACAGCTGGGGCATTAGTAAGCCCGAATGGCATGACGACAAACTCGTAATGGCCATATTGAATCCTAAAAGTTGTTTTAAATATGTCTTCATGTTTAATCCTAACTTGGTGATATCCAGACCTTAAATCAATTTTTGAAAACACCATGGCTCCACGTAGTTGATCAAACAGATCATCTATGCAAGGCAACAGGTATCTATTTTTAAAAGTCATCTTATTCAACTGACGGTAATCTATGCAAAGTCGCATAGTTTCGTCCTTTTTCTTAATGAAGATGACAGGTGCCCCCCAGGGAGACACACTGGGTCGAATATACTTCTTGTCAATAAGTTCTTTTAATTGTGACTTTAGTTCATTAAGTTCAAGTATGTTCATTCGATAAGGGGCCTTTGAGCTGGGTACTGCACCAGGTACCAGCTCAATGGTAAAATCTAGTTCCCTTTTTGGAGGTAGTCCTGGAATTTCTTCCAAAAATACATGAGAAATCTCTCTAAAAACTTGTATGTCCTCCAATTTTAATTTGTTTGTTTTATTTAGATTTTCCTCATCAGTTATTGTTACTGCATAAGCTTTACAACCCTTCCTAACAGCTCTCTTAAGCTGCAGAGCAGAAATCTGCCTTCTGGTTGTTTTTCTAGGGATTTCCTTTACACTTATTGATTTTCCATCATTATTTATACACGTAAAGGTTTTATCATAACAGTTTAAGATCACCCTATGTTGCTCTAACCAATCCATACCGATTAGTATGTCGTAAGAACTAAGAGGTAGTACATTAAGCTTTACAACAGTTTCAAATTGATCCATAACTACTACACATTTCTTTACAAAACAAGTTACCTTCCTTTTTGCACCAGTGGCTAACTGAACCAACCAATAATTTTCAAAATTTTCAACAGGCAGCTTACATTTTTCTACCAATTTAGGTGAAATATAACTGAGACTAGCTCCTGGATCAATTAAAATAGCTATAGGGGTTTGGTTTATCGTACCTTCTACTTCCACCATGGAATTTTGATAGTCTGCTTGTTGATTCTCCATGGCTGCATTGATCCTGGGCATAGTCCTCGCTAAGTCTCCAACAGTCATCTCCTCCTGTATGGTATGGATATTACTGACAGTCTTTTTCCGATTAGGACACACTGAAGCATAATGTGGGCCATTACACTCCCAGCACTTTATGGGTTCTTTGCGTTCAAAGTTCTTTGTGTAATTACCATGATTATTAGTAGACTCTTTACCCTTTGAATTGTTTTGATTGCTTGGTGAATTATTCTTATTCCCTTGGAAATTCTTGTTAGGAAAATTTCTGGCCTTATTATTTTTAGAATTCCGATTGGGTACAAACTCTTTCTTCTTTTGATCATAATGATTGTTATTATTTTTGGCCTTCTAGTTGGCCATGCTCTCCTTCTTTCGATTTTGTTCATACCAGAAATTGGCTTTCCTCATAGCTTCTTCTAGAGTTTTTGTATTGTCATACTCAATCCTATCCTTGATGTGATAAGGTAAACAGCTGAGGAATCAATGTACCTTTGGTTTTTCATCTACAAGGTATGGCACATACCTGAGCAGACTTAAAAACTTGCTGTTCAAATCTTTCATAGTCATTGAACCTATTTTAAGCTCATAGAATTCTTTTGCTCTCTCCTCATAGTATTGCTCATATAGAAATTTCTTTTTAAAGTACTTCTTGAAGGTACTCCAATTTACATTCTTCTCTCTTATTCCCTTCACTCTCTTTAAGTCTCCACCATATATCAGCTTTCCCTGAAAGATTGTAGATAGCTATTCTAGCCTTTAATTGGTTAGAATAGTTATAAATCTGTAAGTACTTCTTCATCCCAGATAACCAGGATTCCGCTTCCTCCCCCTTCTCAGTTTCACCATTGAATGTTGGTGGTTTAATTTTTTTAAACTCCCCAGAAATTTCCTCATAAGGTTTATATTTTCTCTTTTTAGTATAATGGTTATCATCACTACTATCACTAGTGGAATTAAAATTACGTTGATCACCAAATACCTTTGAGGATGAGCTGCTTTCATTTTTAGTCTGTTTAATCTTTTTATATTTATGTTGGTGACTTATATCTTCTGAATCAGCTCTTTTACCCCTTCCCTCAGTTTGAAATCTTTCTGTTAGGATCTGATTTAACTCCTGTTGAGCTCTCAGAATCCTTTCATTTTCTCGTTTAACATATTCCATTTCAGATTTTAAGTCTTTTACTGTTTGTAAAAGTTTTGAGGAATTAGTGGTTATATCCTCTTGTATAGGGTCTCTTTGTAAGTTTTATTGTTCAGTAAAGGGAGATTCCTCTTCCGCATATTCCTCTAGTCTTTCCATACCTGTTGTTAAACTTCAGAAACAATTTCTCTGTTGAATAACATTAAAAGAAAATAACATCAGCAAAATAATTTAAATTCACTGTTTCATAAAAGCAAGTTGGGCTTTATCAAGGCCTAGTGTTTGAACCTTGTGCTCTGATACCACATGTCAAAACCCCAAATTTTCACAAAAATTAAATTTTTTTAAGATAACATAAAATGTTGAATATGTGGTTTACTAACGACTAGCGGTTAGCAGAAAATGAAATAGTCTAACACTTAGTATCAATCATTTTCATATTAGGTTAACTAATACAGATTTCATTTTCATAATGTATATGAGATTGACCAGCACACAGTTTTCTTTCAGTTTTACTAATAAGTTTACTTTTTGGCAAGTAGGTGAAATCTATCTTTGAAAAATTGGGCTTACTTAGCATTTATGGTAACGCAGATGAACTACTGGTTCTTACAGGTTTAACAGGTAACGATCGATCAAGTAGGGGTTTAATTCATAAAGTAGCAAGAAGTATATCTGTTGCATGTTACATGCTAGTAACTAACTGACTATTTAAAAGCAATCTCTAAGGAGGTAAAGTAATTGTCTTTTATTTCATAAAAGTACTTCTATCAGTCTTGATAGTAAAGATTTCCAATAGAGTATATGTTTCTATTTTGTCTCTAACTTATTAGTTATGGAAATTATCAACCTGTTGCTAGTATGTAAATATGTAAATTTGAGCATATAGATTTGTAGAAAAATACACAACTCACAAAGTGGATCTCACAATTTACTCAGCAATTGAAGAATGAAACAGTGCAAAAGGCTTGCAGTTGTGAATGCTTTCATTAATCAAAAAAGTAATCCGATGATAATTACAAAGAAGTAAAATGGCTTTAATAGCCACAAGCAATTTGAATCCACATGAGGAAGTTCGAATTGATTAGACTCTACTTGAATGTAGGTAACCAAGACCTTGTCTAAATCACTATCGAAGGACTCAGTGGTTAACTGACCTTTTCTAAACCATAACCGGAGTTCATCGGAGCTCTAAAACACAACTAAAGTGTTACATTCAGTGTTGACTAAGGTTAACTGACTGTGGTAGGTGAGAAATGCACCCCACATGTGTGCATTCAAGTAAACCTAGCGCTAACTGAATGTAGAGGACTTGAACTGAATGTAATTGACTCCTAACTTAGCTTGACTAGTCATTAACTGACGTGAACTGACCTTGGTTGGTTTCAGCACTCCAAGTGGCTTCCTAAATTGTAGGGATTGATCTAGGAGGCTCCTAGTCTTATGCAATCAAGTGCAATAAGTGGCAGTGAGCCTCAATTAGTGTTCCCCACACTTTAGTAATTGAAACATGTGCCCCAATTAGGTCAAGTGGACCCAATGGTGCTAATGACTATAAATAGACTGGATGGACTCCTGATTTAGACATGACCCCCAATTTAGACATATGACCAAATTTGGACAAGGGAGGATTAATAATCCTAACACCCCCCTTGAATGCTAACTTGGACAAACTGTGGGCC
This sequence comes from Pseudotsuga menziesii, assembly GCA_001517045.1. NCBI lineage: Eukaryota > Viridiplantae > Streptophyta > Pinopsida > Pinales > Pinaceae > Pseudotsuga > Pseudotsuga menziesii. Next base: position 33,200 of record LPNX010677063.1, on the reverse strand, counting down.
TTGGTAACTAAGACCATAGGTCACCCATTACATCAAGTAAAATAAAGTAAATGCTTAATACAAGGAGTCAGGGCAAAAACCACATGGGAAAAAATCCTTCCCTCTATCTAAGCAGGTAGAATAAGGTCTCAAGTTTGAAAAACTTGAAAATATGTTGCTGCAATCTTCATCTCTGTGAGGTAGTGAAGCATCATGCATGGTGTGCTGTGCACAGGTATTCTAGGGCCTGGCATGTAGACTTCTCTTTCTTCTCCAAAAATGATGATGAGATGAAGGAGGAATGTAATCTTTGTCTCTTGTTGAATGAAGAGGTGTATGATCATATCCATTCTTCTGAATGTAGTAAGATTAAGCCCTTTCCATATTGCATCTTACAGGAAGTCTATTGCGTCTCTCTGAAGGAGGTAAAATAGTATGACATAGCGCAAGAATCTTTCCTTTCTGAGTGTTAGGTGAGTTTCCAGTCATCTTCCTAGCTTCCAGTTTGGAAGTAGGGACTGAATCTAGATCTGAGTCACCCTGAATCTCAATGTCATAAATTGATATAGATGGATCTGCAATACTAGTAGAAGTTGTAAAATAAGTAGATGCAATGTTTTTACCTTCCTTTGTAGGTGGCTGCTGAGAGTGCACTGGTTCTGAAGGAGCCATGAAATGTGAGAACTGATATGCTTTTGAAGCATGATTTGCAGTACCCTTTGCTATGATTCTCCCAGTAGAGATATCTGTGATCTCCACTGAGTTAGGACCAAAGATCACTCACTTTGGAGATCCAGTATGGGTCATCTGATAGACAGATAACAGGTTTGAAACTAGGGAGGGAACAAATAGCACATATTTGAACCTTCCATGTTCAAGTTGGATAGAGCCCTTCCCTTTTGTTTTGACTTCACTGTTATTGCCCATCTAAATACTAGGACCATCAAAGGACTGAAAAGAAGAGAATGATTCTATGGATGCAGCCATATGGTTGGAAGCTCCAGAATCAATGAGGAAGACAGGTGCTGATGTGCAGCAAGCCTTCAGTGCATGTCCTTTCCTTTGGTATTCTTCTTCTTCTTTAGAGTCTTCCTTCCTTGTGCTAGCAGGTACAGAAATGTTGTGCTTTTTCAAGAGAAGGGCCATTTCATCAAGTTGTCTTCTCATACAGGAGCTTTCTGAATGGAAGCCCCTTCCACAGTAAGAGCAGAGGTCCTTTCCTTTGCCATTCTTCTTGCTTCTCTTTGATCCTGAAGGTTCTTTTGACTGCTCTTTCTTTACAGGGGACTCATCTCTTTGCTTTCCTTTTTCATTCGCTACCTTATCTCCTCTTGCAACTAGAGCTAGATCTTTGGGAGATCGGATGATCCCCATTTGGATCAATTTATCATTCTCAGAAATAAGAGATTGGATGAAGGCATTAAGAGTGGGCATCTTCCAATTTGGAGTAGTGAGCCTTACTGTTTGGAAGGTGGATACAAAGACTGAGTAGTCTGCATTGAGCTTTGTGAGAATGGAAAGGATGAGCTGATCTTCATCCTTCTTCACTTTGCATTGCTTCTACTAATATATCAGGTTCTTGAACTTTGAGAAGAATTCATTTAGAGATTCAAAATTAGATGGATTGAGAGTAATCAGATCATTTTCTAGCTGATGGATCCTCATCTCATCATGCTTATCAAATAAGGAAGCAAGCTTGTCCCAAACCTCCTTGGGAGTGTCCAAGTATTGGATGTGAAATCGAAGATCTCTAGAGACTGAGAAGAGAATGAGACCAATGGCTTCATCAAGCCTGTTCATGTACTTAGCTTTGTCTTTATCTGATTCTGGTTCTTCCTCTGTTTCTTCTATGAGTCTGAAGAGATGCTTGGTGCGGAGCAATACTGTCATGTCATCCTTCCACTGGTGATAGTTGAAGGGAGTGAGAATCTCTATTTGATGAGCCATTTCGAATGTAATAGGAAGAACTGGGCTGCTGTAGTGAATGCAGTGAGAAGAAAGGGCTACTTGTAGCGAATGCTGTAAGAGAAGTTGATAACCTGTCACACAATCAAACATACAAAGTAAGGTCAACAGTCTACACTTTTGTAATTTCCTTCACACCCAACATAGTTGATCAAGCAAGCTTGATCAACAATTTCTTAACTTGGGATATTAAGTGGTAAATTCTACGCTTCTGGTGCAGTACTGGAATTTTTTTTTGATCTGGCTGGAGATCTGAGGAGGAGAGGAGTTTTGTCCACCGAGGCTCTGATACCATGTAAATTTGAGCATATAGATCTATAGACAAATACACAACTCACAAAGTGGATCTCACAATTTACTCAGCAATTGAAGAATGAAACAATGCAAAAGGCTTGCAGCTGTGTATGCTTTCATTAATCAAAAAAGTAATCCGATGGTAATTACAAAGAAGTAAAATGGCTTTAATAGCCACAAGCAATTCGAATCCACATGAGGAAGTTCGAATTGATTAGACTGTACTTGACTGTAGGTAACCAATACCTTGTCTAAATCACTATCGTAGGACTCAGTGGTTAACTGACCTTGTCTAAACCATAACTGGAGTTCATCGGAGCTCTAAAACACAACTAAAGTGTTACATTCAGTGTTGACTAAGGTTAAATGACAGTGGTAGGTGAGAAATTCGCCCCACATGTGTGCAATCAAGTAAACCTAGCGCTAACTGAATGTAGAGGACTTGAACTGAATGTAACTGACTCCTAACTTAGCTTGACTAGTCATTAACTGAAGTGAACTGAACTTGGTTGGTTTTGGCACTCCCAGTGGCTTCCTAAATTGTAGGGATTGATCTAGGAGGCTCCTAATCTTATGCAATCAAGTGCAATAAGTGGCAGTGAGCCTCAATTAGTGTTCCCCACACTTTAGTAACTGAAACATGTGCCCCAATTAGGTCAAGTGGACCTAATGGTGTTAATGACTATAAATAGACTGGATGGACTCCCGATTTAGACATGACCCCCAATTTAGACATATGACCAAATTTGGACAAGGGAGGATTAATAATCCTAACAAAATAAGCTCACTATCAAGTTATAAACTTCAGTACTTACATTATCGCCTTGCTGCATGTACTATTGTAACAACCTACATTACCATATTATTTTATAATGTACCAATCTGATTGTTACTTGCATTCTATAGGAATCTTACTGCCTGGAAATCTCTTTGACATTAATAGTTTGGTTATTGTAATTAAATGCATCACTGCATGATGTAATACTATCTATCGTCACTTTCATAAGTCTAAGTCATAGGTGAATATATTATCAGTGTTATTCCAATGATTATCGACCTTGAGCATGGGTTATTCCATTGTAAATTTACTATTATCATATTGCCTCACTTATAACAAGTTAATGTTTATATTAACTATTATGGTAGATTTTTCTACCTAGAAATTTTAATCTGAAGTTTACCCTAGGTGACACTAATGTGACCAAGATTCTTATACTATGCTAAGAACAGGTAAACAATCACAAACTATCCTTGCCAAATAATGATAGGGTTTATTATTATTATTGACAAGTCGAGTTTGCAAACTATTAATGGTGAGAGCTTATACCAAGGTCGAGCCTTGTAATTGTCATGGTTTAAATACTTTTACTATTTTAGTCAAACTCCATATATTATAACCACCCAAATCCATCGACTACAAGTGATAAAGTTTGAACTTCAAAATATTATGTGAATATTTATCGTCGTTGCAAGTATACCTATCCATTGTTGAATGTAAAGGTCCTAAAGCATGGTTAACATTGGGAATCTTCATAAGACAAAGTTGTTACAACCTTTCACTAGGGTCAACGTTAAGAAATTATTGTTAAACAAACATGCGAATCTCAAAGCTATCATACAAATGATATAGTTCATGTGTTATCATTGGTGATTAATATAAATAAACGCACTCCATAGTTTTGTGCTTGATTTGTTTATATCATTGTTTTAATAATTTGATGTTTGAAACCGCAAATGGACTATGGACTCGACCCTTACACGGTTAAAAGTATTGGAGGGCACGTGGTCACCTCCTGTTCATGTATTGGCAATATAAAAGTCTTGCAAACCCTATTTGCTTTGTCATTTGCCTCCGAAGTTCTCGCTGGCCTGCAGGCTGCTCTGCATAGTTTCCATGGCGGCCGTGAGGGCTGTTCCTCTGCTTGCTTGCTCCAAAACTTTTGTTTAAAGTTGTTGTAGTTTCCTGAGCTCGGTCTTGATTGTAAACCTTCGTGGTTGTGAACCATACAGCATGAGTGTTTTCTTGTCTTTGTGTTTGGCTCTTGGCCTATCCATAGCTTAGTCCTGTTCTCCTCATGGCCTGTCACGACTTTGTGAAGCTAGAGCTTCTTTGTCACTGTTGGTGCTTCACGGTCGGCGTAGGGTTTGGAAATTCTTGTGCTTACATTTCGCAACTAGTGACAATCCCTTCGTTGCTTGATAAATTTTATATTTACAGGTAAAAATTATCTCGGTTTTTACTATGTAAAGTTTGTCAAGTTATGAATACAGTTAGGGTTTTTAATATTATAGAACTGAGCCCTAAACTAATGCTTAGTAACAATGCTTGTACAGGAACCCGTGGTCGTTCCAAGATTTGATGAAAGACACACGACAATCGTCTTTAGGGGCTTCGTGGCTCTAACCGGTAAGCCCTGAGTTCAAATGGGTTTCGCCCTACTTGTATTGAGGGTTATTGAAGGAGAACTCGGTGCTTGGAAGCCTGCTCGATCTCTTTGTGTAATAGGAGGTTTTAATAAGTTTTTTTCTAGTTTAATGTTATAAACCCTTGCTATGATGCTGGGTTATACCGGCCTTGAGCTGTGTGATGTATCTTGGTTAACTTTTTAGCCTTATGGCTTGTCAATGTAATACATTTGGTTTTTAAGAAGATTTTTAACTTCGAGCTCTGTCTCGTTTTTGCAATGGTTTTTGTAATTTTGTAATCTATGATTCTGTGTAACTAGAGTCTTTCTTTCTTCACTGTCAATGAAGATAATTACTGTTTAAGCTAACTTTCGTAAGAAAGTATTGTTAATATGAGGACTGTAGATCAGTCGTAATGTGAAATTTATAATATTAACTTACTTGTTCAGAATATACAAGCTAGGGTTTTCCGGAAATGAAACCCTTGTCTAAATAAGTTCTTCAATTTATTATTACTTAGGTTCTACTGCTTGTTACTTTGATTTGGCTAATACAGATGTGTGGTGGTATTTTAACTTGTTAATTGTAAACTTATCTTGCTTGTTTATAAAAGACATTTGTCTTTAGAAAAGACTATAAACAGTCTATAGTAGACACTATAATATTCTTGTAACGTTTATTTATATAATTATCAATGTAAATGGATTACAACTTAGATAATTTAATTTATAATAGATAAATAATTTGTTTAGGGTTTCGACCCTGAAGTTTTTCCTTCACAGGTATAAGCCTGTCTGGTAAATGTAAAATAATTTATAAATATGTAAATATTTAGTTTTATATTAGTTATTGTTTATATTTACATTGCTTTTATTTACTAAACTGTCACATCAAATTTATTTAGATTTCTCTAAAAGATAGAAAGTAAACTCTGTCACTCTGTTTATTCTTTATAAATTAAGAACTTTTAACATAACCCTATCTAGTTTATATTAAATATTAGTCTTAGATTTAGTTGATATTGTTAGAAGATAAACTATGTGGTTAGTAGCTTATTTATATACTTAACCGTATGTAAACAGAGAAATAGAAATAAATCATAACATTGTTTTTCCTCCATAATATTTTAACATTGAAATAAAATTATTCTACTATCTATAGTTACACAATCCTATCTTCTAATTTCATTCTCTTATCTACTTAAAGCATTCTACCTGTGCTAGAGTACGGCCTGGTTTCCAGGTGTGGAAAAACACATTTTAGAAATTTAATTTCATTCTAACCCATTATTTTCTAAATCCATTTCATTTCTATAACAATCTGATAAAAATACTAACTCAAACATTTCACAAACTGAACTATTAACATTCACATAGCAGTTAACTAAGATTTATTTAACTAACATAGTAAAACAAAATAACTTAGAACCTGTTGAGGACAGACAACAACAGCTTTAGGAGGTTGTTCCTCCCTACCAATCTCCTGGAGAGCACTCAAACAACTCTTCCTCAGGACCCCTGAGCCTGTTTCGAGTCTTCTTGGCTGAGAACTAGGTGGATAATGCAAACAGTAGAACCCTCTATCAACTGACTAGTTCAATACCTCAGTAAATACTCTGCTCTTAGCAGCATGATCTTTAGCTTAAAAGCTACACCAGATCAATCAACAGTTATCCCCTCAAACACTTTCCAAATTTTCCTTCCATTGAATTTCTCTGAAGTACATTCATTCAACCTGAATGATCACTTCTCTAGAATGAGCAGCCTCGACTCTCTTCAATGGGAATTTTTTTATAAAGATTGCCTAGGTATTTTGGGTCAGTTTTCATTAATTGAGCCACCTGCTCTGAGTCCACTTTATTGGGGAATCATGACCCCAAATGTAGGGAGGTTTCCACCTGCAACAATTGGAAGTGGTTTGAGGATGCTGCCACATGTCAGTTTGCTCTCCACCCAGTCTCCTCCACCAATTTGACCAGTAAACACTCTTTTAACAACTCTCCTAAGCTGTTGTCTCCTCCTTTATTCATTTATAAATAAAATATTCAGAATTACATTAAATATCCTTGACCCTACTGAGTCATCAATTGCAACTTAGCATAAAATTTAAAATATTGTCCTCAAATAATATTAAATAATATTAAACTATTTTTGCAAAATTTGGGGTATGTGACATTACATGCTTGAATCTGAATCATGTGAAGTATTGCAAGGTTCATTGGGTTAATACATTTTGATGTTTTCGTTTAAAAATGAATATGAATTATGTTAGTACGATGTCTGTGTTTATCTAAATCTGAGTAAGAATAGTTGTGAATGATGATAAGTAGTAGATCTTGTGAATGATATGCGCAAACCGTGGATCTCTGAGTAATGTTGTGATAGAGTAAGTGACGGTGTGAAATTCCTCTTCCTTCTGCAAAAATATGGTTCCTGTAGCCCTCCCTCAGACATCTCGGGTGAGATTGCATCTTCTTCGTTGGTGTTGTTGGATAGGGTAAAACTTGTCTGGGTCGATGTTTAGGGAGCTTTCATCGATGGGTGTTGAAAAATCTGTGGAGTGAACCCCCTATCGACATAAGTGTGTCAACAAATGGTTTCATTGTCTGGACCATAGCGCGAAGAAGAATAGGACATGTTGTGGCATCTGACGAAACCAGAGATCTAGGATTGGTTTTATCAGAAGGCCCGAGAGTTTGCAGAAGAAGAAAATCAAAACTCTAGATTGACGACAAAAGAGTGGTTGGGGAGATATATTTACTTTGATATCCATGAAATATTGTTCTCTGAGTTTCCAATAGTACTATATGAGTGGTTGACGCAGCTTACTTTTCAGAAGAGGAATTTCCAAGGAGGCGAACCTAATCAGTGGACCCCTGAACTAATCCAGCAGTTGTGAAGGGTGAACAACAAAGCTTTGAGAGTTTTTGAGGTGTGGATAGACAACATTTTAGAAGGATATATCACTGAGTTTGTTTTCGACATAGTTAAGTCCTACAGTGACATAGAGAGGGAATTATTTAAGGGACTGAGGGGGATATTTCTATTGTCGATACAACTATGGATTAATATGCTCATCTACAAAAAGGGAATATTGAAAATGAATTCCAACGAGTAAAGCTCTAGTGTGCAGAGGTTGCGGGTACTGTGAAGGAAATGGTTGGATGGAATGATATGAGGTAGATGGATGGAAGTTATGATGAGAATGTGAGGGAAGTCGAGGAAGAGTGTGGTCTCCTATGAAGTGGGGTGAGGTTCTGGCAAGAGAAGAGGCAGAGCACTGAGGAGAGTCCTGGTCTGATCGAAATAAGAAATTGCGAGAAGGGACCACAAGGGACTAAGCGACCCTACAGTGACGAAGGAAATGACCAGGCCATGCTCGAGTTCGAGAAAGGATCAACCCAAATCAACTACGTACCTACACCTCTGTGCATTGCACCAAATTCAACAAGAAACACAAGGTGATCGCAGTGTTGTCATGTGTATCAACACATTAGTAATATTAGTGGATCAACGAATACCGGAAGAAGACCCAGAATGACAGGTGACGACATGAAGCTACCCTTGTTCCAGGGTAATGGGACTGAAGATCCTGAGCAGTATTAGTTCCTATGGAAAGCAGTATGGACAGTAAAGCAAGTACAAGACAAAGATATCAAGAAAGGACAACTAGCGACAAGCTTTTGAGGCTGATCGTTGGATTGGTACATGAAATTTGTGCAAGTACCGACAGGGAATCCTCTAAAGACCCCGACGAAGATCAGGACCGGACCAATCGAATAATTTAAAAATCCAAAATCCGAATCGCAGTATATTACTGAGTTGAAGGAAATAAAACAATATTCGAATGAGTCTGTATGGGATTTTTATCAGTGATTCAAAACTCTCACAGCTAAGGTCATCTTTGGAATGAGCGATGTACAACATAAGAAATGTTTTATCCTAGCTTTGGTATGATGCATTCATATTCCATTAATGCAACAGAATATTGCGTCTAAGACGAAAGCTCTGGAAATCGCGATAAAGTTGGAAGCTTCATCGGTTGGAGAAACGGGGGTTGGCATGAGACAATCCAATCACAATTAGCAAGCCTTATTATTCAGTTGTAGGATATCAAGAAGGGAAAAGAAGTTTGTGAAGAAATATGGTGCAGTCGATGTCAGACAGAAGGAAATCATAAGGATCAATGCCTGGAATTCTGCGAATACTTACAGGTTGGAGCTATGAACCCACTAAATCAAGGAAGACTACCATGGTGTCAAATTTTCCAGACTAGAGTACATCGGTCTGAGCAATGTGTATACCTTCAGAAGGTTGTGTAGAAGCCAACAAAAATTGTGTGCAACTTTTGTCGATTGGTTGGCCATGAAGAAAAGGACTGTAGAGCATATGATTTGCTCCAAGAAAGAACCATGGATACATATTTCATGAAAGGAGAAGAACATCAACCTGCAAAAATACTACAGTCACAACCGCAGTACATTGAGCATCAAATTCAGTACAACCAGATGTAGTATAACTAGCAACAACCACAGTATACTCAATCGCAGTATACTCAACCACTGTACGCTCAACTGTAGCCTAATCAACGACAGTAGTTCAACCAACCACAATATCAACCATAAGGAGGATTTAGTGGAGGTCGCAATGGAGGATTTGGCTGCAGAGGAGCTATGGGACAAGGTCACGGACCTGTAACATGCTATAATTGTAGAGTATTGGGACATTACCAGAGAGACTGTCGGAATCTACAGTCTCAATGTACTTATTGCAGTGTCTCAGATCATATTATCGAAGAGTGTCCATAATTGATTGTGAAGTGGAAAGCCAAGAACCACCCGCAACCACAACCAAACCGGAATGCAAAGCAGACCTAGAATCAAAATCAGGGACCAACTATAGGAAAAATATCGCCGAAACCCAGAACTCAGACAACAAATGTCAGAGTGGCAACTCGAGGAGAAGCGATGACAGGCGTTGACGGACCGCTGATAAATGTTCGAATGACGGCTCGAAAGAATGTACAATTCAATGTAAACATTGAGAAAGAAACATCCTTCGACGCAAGAGACATGCTGAATAGGAACACTGGTAAGTTACTTATCTATGAAATGCCACCAACGTTTGATTCGACTGCTATGCCAAGATCATCAAGGAAGGTTAGTACTTTGCAAAATTTTCTAGAAATTTGCATGTCGCTAGCAAAAGCTCCAAATGCATTAGCAGAAATAGCGAGATTGTTGTACCGATAGGAGAAAGGGTGACAAGACCTCTCAGTGAATTCTTTGCATACGAAGAAAACAAGAAGGGAAATGAGGATGAATGTCCAGATCGAGGATTATGATGTTTATTCCGTCATCTTAGATCTAGGATCAGATGTAAATATCCTAATAAAGAAAACATGGGAAATGATGGGGAAACCGCAGTTGGTTTGGTCTCTCATACAGTTGCGACTAGCAAATCAAGTCGGGGCGTCGTCAATCGATAGAGTACCCCATCTACCTGTTGAAGTGGAGGGACTAAATACATATGTAGAATTTGACGTTATTGAGATAGTCGATGAAAGCAGCTCATACCCCGCGCTATTGGGAATTGGATGGGCAAACGACAATTTCCCGGTTATCAGCTTCAAGAAAAGAGTAATGACTTTTGAGAATCGTGATATGCGGATCATTACCCCATTAGATCCTAGAGACGGCCAAAGATACGTCCAACCAATAAAAGAGGAAGTTGTGGGAGGATGGGATAGTGCCTATAATATTTTTGAAGACTACATCAACCCCACTGCAGACGGAGAGATAGGCTGGCGAAGTACTAGCTTCGCATCATCGGACTCTGGCGATGCGCTAGAGAACTGGTAAAACCGGTTACATGAAGTATCTGTCAGAAAATGTGGGAGAGTCACTCAATCATTGCGTTGAGTAGCAACATAAGTCATCGAATTGTCGACGTATGAATGGTTGCCTAACTTGGTTGTTTTTATTAACGAATTCAAGGATAAAGTATCAGAGCCTCAAAGACTGTTGGAGTTGGAAGAAGCACTGAAGGCTACTCCGGTAAGATGGTGGGATATGCACAAGACCTTGATGGGAGAGTGGTAGACATGTCGTCGATTAATGGAAGTTTGATTTGGGGAAGCAGAGCACTACTAAAGAAATAAATATGATGGAAGGAATGATCCCAATGATCGAGTTACCAACGGAATCATAGAAGATACCAACAAATTTGATGTTAGAATGATACAATGTGATATGAGATCCCGACGACTAGGACGATCCAAGATCTCTCGACATCTCAGAATCAGAGGGAAATTAGGACATCGCAACACCAGAAATACCATCCAACAAAGTAAAAAAACCGCTCGAGATAAGAAAGGTCATTATTGGGACGACATAGAACCCGAAATTCAGTAAATTTGGGGATTATTGGGATGAGACAACCATGGCGAAGATCACTGACCTGTTGCATGAATTCCAGGATTTTTTTTCGATGAAATTTTCTGATATGAAAAGGATTTCAAGTGACTTTAGCGAAATGAAATTTTCTCTAAAGCCAAATGTGAAGCCAGTAAATCAACGACCATATAGATTGAACTCTAGATACAAGGAACGTGTCAAAGCATAATTAGAACGGATGATGGAGGCTAGAATTATCGAACCAGTGGAAGAGTACGAATGGATCAGTCTGATGGTTTTACAAGACAAAAGGATGGGGGAGATCCAGGTCTATGTCGACCTAAGGAATTTGAATGACGCAAGTCTTCATAATCCATTCCCAACAGCATTCACTGATGAAGTATTGGAAGGAGTTGGAGGATAAGATATATATTCTCTCATGGATGGATTTGCATGCTACTACCATATAAGTATTGCGAAGGAGGATATCATAAGACCACTTTTGTAATGGAATGGGGATGTTCGGGTACACAGGGTATTCCCAAAATATCTAACACCTTAAGAAACTACTTCACATAAATAGATCATAGATCAACACACTGATGTTTGTCACGTGGTTAATACACTCGAGAGGGAAACAGTTTATGGCCCCAGCCAAATAGCTACTTGGAGCAATTTATTATGCAAAAGAAAGAAAGTTACATGAGCTTCTCATAATCGATCAACTAGCCAAGGACCCTCTATGCTCTTTAAATAGAGATCATAGACCAATCGGGTGTTAAGCCACAGATCAATGGTAGGTATGATCTAAGAGAAGTTGAACCGTCGGATCACTCTATGTCTAGAACATATCATGACCGTCGGATTAGAATATTTACAAATGCATACTAAAGAAACACACTTTACCTAACGGATATATTACACAAGTTGATCTTAACTAACTCCTAAGTGTTTAAATATCCTAACAGTTTTCAGTACACGGTAATGTCGTTTGGTCTCAAGAATGCACCTGCAATTTTTTCAATGATAGTTGTCGTTGTGTTTATGGACTTCATTCATAAATTCCTGGCAGTTTACATGGACGACTGGATCGTCTACGGGTTGGTAAAACACCACAATGCGAACCTTCGATTGATGTTAAAAAGATGTCGACAACATCAGATCTCGTTGAATCTAAAGAAGTGTGTATTTTGTGCTACATTTGGGATTCTATTGGGACATATTGTATGCAAGGGCGACAAGACCACTCAGTGAATTCTTTGCATAAGAAGAAAACAAGGAGGGAAATGAGGATGAATGTCCAGATAGACGATTATGATGTTTATTCTGTCATCTTAGATCTAGGATCAGACGTAAATATCCTAATAAAGAAAACATGGGAAATAATGGGGAAACCGCAGTTGGTTTGGTCTCTCATATGGCTGCGACTAGCAAATCAGGCTGGGCGTCGTCAATCGGTAGAGTACCCCATCTACCTATTGAATTGGAGGGACTAAATACATACGTAGAATTTGATGTTATTGAGATAGTCGACGAAAGCAACTCATACCCCGCATTATTGGGAATTGGCTGGGAAAACGACAATTTGGCGGTTATCAACTTTAAGAAAAGAGTAATGATGTTTGAGAATTGTGACATGCAAATCATTTCCCCATTAGATCCCAGAGAAGGCCAAAGATACGTCGAACCAATAAAAGAGGAAGTTGTGGGAGGATGGGATAATGCCTATAATATTTTTGAAGACTACATCAACCCCACTACGGATGGAGAGCTAGGATGGCAAAGTACTAGCTCTGCATCATCGGACTCTGACGATGCACTAGAGAACTGGTAGAACCGGTTACATGAAGTATCTGTCAGAAAATGTGGGTGAGTCACTCAATCGTTGCATTGAGTAGCAACAGAAGTCATCAAATTGTCAGCGTATGAAGGGCTGCCTAACTTGGTTGTTTTCATTGACGAATTCGAGGATAAAGTATCAGAGCCTCAACGACTGTTGGCATTGGAAGAAGCACTGAAGGCTACTCTGGTAAGATTGTGGGATACACACAAGACCTTGATGGGAGAGTGGCAGACATGTCGTAGATTAATGGAAGTTTGATTTTGGGAAGCAAAGCACCACTAAAGAAATAAATATGATGGAAGGAACAATCCCAGTGATCATCTGATTGAATGCCAAACTGCATGGGTATTGAAGCCGAAGGAAGAATGGGTCCATGCATTTTTCCATACATTGGATGAAGTACCACAAAGGTGGTATGTTTCAACAGAACTATAAGGGAAACTACGATGTGGGACGAACTTACAGTCGGTTTCAGTCATACTTCGAGCTTCAAAAATGATAATCTATTCATACATAGCAAACTTCATGACATCCGCAACAGAGTGTTGGAAATAGTTCCAGCAGAGTTACCAACGGAATCGTAGAAGATACCAACAAAGTTGATGTCGAAATGCTACAATGAGATAGGAGAGCCCGACAACTAGGACGATCTAAGAGCTCTCGACATATCAGAATCAGAGGGAAATTAGGACATCATAGCACCAGAAATACCATCCAACAAAGTCAAAAAACCGCTTGAGATAAGAAAGGTCAATATTGGGACGACAAAGAACCCAAAATTCGGTAGTATTGGGTATTATTGGGATGAGACAACCAGATGCGAAGCCAATAAAGCAACGACCATATAGATTGAACTCGAGATACAAGGAATGCGTCAAAGCATAATTAGAATGGATGATGGAGGCTGGAATTATCGAACCAATGGAAGAGTACGAATGGATCAGTCCGATGGTTGTACAAGAAAAAAATATGGGGGAGATCCAGGTCTGTGTCGACCTAAGGAATTTTAATGATGCAAGTCTTCATAATCCATTCCCAACACCATTCACTGACGAAATATTGGAAGGATTTGGAGGATAAGAGATATATTCGTTCACGGACAGATTTACATGCTACTACCATATAAGGATTGCGAAGGAGGATATGCATAAGACCACTTTTGTAACGGGACGGGGATGTTTTCAGTACACGGTAATGTTGTTTGGTGTCAAGAATGCACCTGCGATTTTTTCAATGATAGTTGTCATTGTGTTTAAGGAATTCATTCATAAATTCTTGGCAGTTTACATGGACGAATGGATCGTCTACGGGTTGGTAAAAGACCACACTGCGAACCTTCGATTGATGTTAGAAAGATTTCGACAACATCGGATCTCGTTGAATCTGAAGAAGTGTGTATTTTGTGCTACATTTGGGAATCTATTGGGACATATTGTATGCAAGGGAAACAAGACCACTCAGTGAATTCTTTGCATAAGAAGAAAACAAGGAGGGAAATGAGGATGAATGTCCAGATCGACGATTATGATGTTTATTCCGTCATCTTAGATCTAGGATCAGATGTAAATATCCTAATAAAGAAAACATGGGAAATGATGGGGAAACCGCAGTTGGTTTGGTCTCTCATACGGCTACGACTAGCAAATCAGGTCGAGGCGTCATCAATCGGTAGAGTACCCCATCTACCTTTTGAAGTGGAGGGACTAAATACATACGTAGACTTTGACGTTATTGAGATAGTCGAAGAAAGAAGCTCATACCCCACGCTATTGGGAATTGGCTGGGCAAATGAAAATTTGGCTATTATCAACTTCAAGAAAAGAGTAATGACGTTTGAGAATTGCGACATGCGGATCATTGCCCCATTAGATCCCAGAGAAGGCCAAAGATACATCGAAACATTAAAAGAGGAAGTTGTGGGAGGATGGGATAACACCTATAATATTTTCGAAGGCTACATCGACCCCACTGCGGATGGAGAGCTAGGCTGGCGAAGTACTAGCTCTGCATCATCAAACTCTGATGATATGCTAGAGAACTGCTAGAACCGGTTACATGAAGTATCTATTAGAAAATGTGGGCGAGTCACTCAATCATTGCGTTGAGTAGAAACAAAAGTCATCGAATTGTCGGCGTATGAAGGGCTGCCTAACTTGGTTGTTTTTATTGACGAATTCAAGGATAAATTATCAGATCCTCAACGACTGTTGGCGTTGGAAGAAGCACTGAAGGCTACTCTGGTAAGATGGTGGGATAAGCACAAGACCTTGATGGGAGAGTGGCAGACATGTCGTCGATTAATAGAAGTTTGATTTGGGGAAGCAAATCACTACTAAAGAAAGAAATATGATGTAAGGAACGATCCCAATGATCACCTGGTTGAATTCCAAACTGCATGGGTATTGAAGCCAAAGGAAGAATGGGTCCATGCATTTTTCCATATGTTGGATGAAGTACCACAAAGGTGGTATGTTTCGACAGAACTACAAGGGAAACTACGATGTGGGACGAACTTACAGTCAACTTCAGTCATACTTTTAGCTTCGCAAATGATAATCTATTCATACATATCGCACTCATGACATATGCAACAGAGTGTTGGAAATAGTTCCAGCGGAGTTACCAATGGAATAGTAGAATATACCAACAAAGTTCATGTTGGAATGCTACAATGTGATAGGAGAGCCCGATGACTAGGATGATCCAAGAGCTCTCGACATCTCAGAATCAGAGGAAAATTAGGACATCACAGCACCATAAATACCATCCAACAAAGTCAAAAAACCGCTCGAGATAAGAAAGGTCAATATTGGGATGACAGAGAAACCAAAATTTGGTAGTATTGGGGATTATTGGGATGAGACAACCATGGCGAAGATCACCGACTTGTTGCATGAATTCCAGGATTTATTTTCGATGAAATTTTCTGATATGAAAGGGATTTCAAGTGACTTGGGAGAAATGAAAATTTCTCTAAAGCCAGATGTGAAGCTAGTAAAGCAATGACCATATAGATTGAACTTGAGATACAAGGAACACGTCAAAGCATAATTAGAACGAATGACGAAGGATGGAATTATTGAACCAGTGGAAGAGTATGAATGGATCAGTCCGATGGTTGTACAAGAAAAAAAGATGGGGGAGATCCAGGTCTGTGTCGACCTAAGGAATTTGAATGACGAATTCTTCATAATCCATTCCCAACACCATTCACTCACAAAGTATTGGAAGGAGTTCGAGGATAAGAGATATATTCATTCACGAACGGATTTACATGCTACTACCATATAAGAATTGCGAAGGAGGGTAGGCATAAGACCACTTTCGTAATGGAATGGGGATGTTTTCAGTACACGGTAATGTCGTTTGGTCTCAAGAATGCACCTATGATTTTTTCAATGATAGTTGTAGCTGTGTTTAAGGAATTCATTCATAAATTCCTGGCAGTTTACATGGACAACTGGATCGTCTACGAGTTGGTAAAATACCACACTGCAAACCTTCGATTGATGTTAGAAAGATGTTGACAACATCAGATCTCACTGAATCTAAAGAAGTGTGTATTTTGTGCTACATTTGGGATTCTATTGGGACATATTGTATGCAAGGAAGCCATGTTGGTTGATCCCGACAAGATTGCAGTAATTGTCATCCTACCATCACTGACGATAGTAAAACAAATAAGAGCGACGTTGGGTCACACAGGATATTACCATAAGTTCATAATAGGATACGCAACGATCACGACACTGATGGAGAAATTGTTGAATAAGGATGTGAAGTTTGAATGGAATGATGAATGTTAAAGAAGTCTCGATACTCTGAAGTAGAAAATGGTCGCAACACCAATATAATTTTTTTCGGATTTGACGAAGTATTTCCACGTCTGTGTCGATGCTTCTTCAGTCGCATTTGGAGTGGTTTCATCTCACCCAGGGGAAGGAGCGATTGATCACCCAATCGCATTTGTAAGTAGGAAGTTGGCCACTGAAAAAAGAAATTAAACCACGACAAAGAGGGAAGGATTGGCGATGGTTTATGCATTACAAAAATTCTGCCACTAGCTATTGGGAGGACATTTCAAAATGTTTACGAATCACTCAGCACTGAAGTGCCTGGTTAACAAGCCTATGTTGGGGAAATATCTGTCAATGGTTGTTACTATTCCAAGAGTTCGATTTTGAGACCATTGTGAATCCAAAGCGGTTGAATGCAGGACCCAATCATCTGTAAAGGATAGAGACAGACGAAGAGCTAAGCAGCATTGAGGACGAATTACCTGATGCACAGTTGTTTAGAATTGGAATGGTGGATGACCATTATGAACAAATTATCCATTTTTTTACGACAGGAAAAGCACTGGAGGAATTCACCATGACCCAGAATAAGTAAGTAGTCATAGAGCTCTGAATTTCTAGCTAATTGCAAGACATCTTTACAAAATGGGGTCGAAAGAAATTCTACGTCGATATGTTTTGCTGCATGAGCAGGAGAGAGTATTTGCAGAGGTGTTAGGATTTATAGTCCTTCCTTGACCAAATTGTCTATTAGATTATTTTAGCCTAACTTAGGATTTTTATTTAATTATTTGGGTCGACTAGTACCATTGGGTCCACTTGGTCTGATAGGGCCACATGTACAAGTTACTATAGTGTGGGGAACATCGATCGAGGCTAACTGCCACTAACTGCACTTGCATGCATCATTTTAGGTCCCTCCTAGACAAATCCCTACATTTTAGGAGCCACTGGGAGTCTCGGCACCAACCTACTTCAGTCAGTTGGAGTTGGAACTAGTTAATCTTAGTTACTTTCCACTTAGATCATAGTCAGTTTAGTTTGCACCATTTATGCATGGTTGCATGTGGATAAGCCGCCTTTTCTCACCTACCACTTCAGTTAGACTGAGTTAACTGATTTGAACTGACTTCTTGACTAGATTTTACATTGGGAGTTAACTACTTGGACTCTGATATTGATTGAGACATCTTTAGTTAGCTAGTAAGTCAGAGTTATTCACATCTAGTTGGGAGATTCGAATTCATCCCTAATGATTCGAATTATTTTCCTATGTAACACTATTGTAACACTGGATTATGTAATGAAGATAATATTGTAATTCTCTGAGCAATACTTATCTGTTTCCTATGATATTTGATTTGTTCAGTTTGTATAGTTCATTCCTATTCACCGCATCAATAATATTTGACTCATTGTTTGATGATCTAAATGGCACAACAATTCTAATGAGAGGTGCATGACAGAGTTGCAAGAGGACATTATGGAGGTCGCACAACCGCTAGAAAAATACTATGAGTTGGATTATGGTGGCCGACAATGCACAGTGATGTTGCAAACTATGCTAAAATATGTGACATCTATTAAAGAACGGGGAAGCCATCACGACAGGATGAGATGTCACTTGTACCTCGGATAACGCTCCAACCATTTGATAAATGAGCTGTGGATTTTGTGGGACCCATCAATCCTCTAGGAAAATGGACAGGTGCACGATATATCATCATTGCGATAGGCTACTTGACATGATGGGTAGAGGAAGCTCCGATGAAGGATTGTACAACTGCGACAACAACTAGGTTCCTATTTGGCAATGTGGTTAGGCGATTTGGTTGTCCCAAGATATTGATGAGCGACCAAGGGAGTCACTTTGTCAATCAAACGATTAGTGTGATGACTGAGAAATTTTGGATACATAACAAGAAGAGTACTCCATATCACCCACAAGCAAATGGATTAGTCGAAGCATTCAACAAGGTATTGGAACATGTGCCAACAAAGGTTTGCAATGTAAATCGCGATGATTGGGATTTGAAAATCCCCGTGATATTATGGGCCTACAGGACAACATGTAAAAAAATGATGGGACAAAAACCATTCAAGCTCATTCATGGACAAGAAATGGTAATTCCAATAGAGTACATAGTTCCCAGCCTACACATAGCAACAACGACAGGCATGAGTGACGACAAAGTGGTTGAAGAAAGGTTGGCGCAATTGGTGCAGTTCGAGGAGGATCAATTCATCGCAGGTTTCCACCAGCAAGTGGAGAAGGATAAAAAAAAGGCATGGCACGACCACCATGTAAAAGAAAAGTACTTCTAACACGTAGATATGGTTCTCCTATACAACAACAAGTTCGCAAAGCACTCCGGTAAGCTACAAATGCATTGGTTAGGACCATATGTAATTCATTTCATCACCGACGGAGGTGCAGTACAAATGTAGTAGTTAGATGGATTATTACTACCAAAAATAGTAAATGGAAGTTGGATAAAGCTCAATCGGGATAGCCATGTACGGGACCACTGCTGACAGTCATGCAAATGAAAAAAAAGAAAGGATAAGCGACAAAAAATGAAAAGTGTGGTCAAATCGCGACGTGGTCAAATTGAGCAATAAATGCAGCAGTTAAACCAAACATGCGACGGTGCAAGTGGGAAAAGCGCACATTTATGGATAAATAAGATCATTAGATTTGTAGAATCAACACCGGATTTGGTCAATCTTCGATGGATTTGGCAATGATGGTCAAAATCCTTCACATGGGAGCAACGGAGGCTATAAGAATCGACCATGAGGCATGGGTCGAACCATTGTGTGCATTGAGAAGACGAATCAAAGCAAAGGAAAGTATAGGAGAGAAACCAAGAGTAAAGGAGAAGAGAAGTAGAACAGTAGCCATGGAATAAATGATTTCAAGCACCAACACATAGGGATCGCTGCCAGATAGTGTGCCAATCATGGAAGAGCAGCCATAAATTCAGACTGTATTAGCGTGACCACCCAACCTCTCTAGAAGGGTGGATCAAATCAACTCGCAGTTCAACAAGGGTAGCATAGGCAGAAGCGAGCCCATCAACGACGAGAGAAGAGGACTCAACAGTGTGAAAAGGGCCGACAATAGATGATAGCCCAGGGTATGTACCATCGTGGAAGGAAGGGGCACCGGTTGTAAGCATTCACAAGAACCAGAAGGACAACATCAATATGCCAACAACGCCGAAAGGAGTATAACTAATGATGAACATTATTCCGCATCTGCAGGGGCTGCAATACAGTGATCACGATATTGTGGCATACCCAAAATGCACAATGGAAACATATGAATGTAGAATGCATGGAGACAAGGGTACCATCACCAGAGAACCAACGCAATGGGAATTGGGATTGCAGCGGTCTGGGCTGTTAGCCATCATCCACATGTCGTATTTTGGGCACTTAGCGGAGGTTAATGCCTCTGTAAAGCAGTTGTTGTCATGTTTCCATTGTGGGTATCTATGGTTGGATGCGAAGTTCCCCATAATGGTCGATTTGATATCACAAATCACCGACTTTCCCAATGCAGGGGTCGATCCGGCCCAATACTTCATAGCGAAGGACAATGACAAGAAGTTGACGATGAGGCTAAAGAAGAAGTATGATGTGATACATGACAAGAGAGTGTATGTCATTGACACCATTAATGACCAAGGAATTTGCATTGTAGCAAAGATGTTGGCTATGAAAATCAAGCGAAAGAACATGCCAAAGCAATTCACGCTGTGAGTTATCACATGTACGAAATAATGCGCAGCAGGACTTCAGATGAATTGGGCTCTATTTTTGCTCAACCAGTTGATGGAAGACGTCATATTGGCATAAGAGGGGAAAATACCATTTACCTACTCCTAGATGCTAATACTTATTACACTTGTGGGATGGATGGAACCAAAGTACTATCAAGATATGGATGTTGAAGTCGTTAAAATATGCAGAGGAGCATGGTACAAGAATCTATTGGCGCTCAACAACAAGGAGCAACAAACTAACAACAACATGTAGTTCTACTTGTACTTGGATGTACTACGGGTTGCAATGAGAAAAATCTCGTGACTCACAACCGAGGTCATGACGAAGTATACGAGGATTGCGCGATTCACAATAGGCCCGCATGCTATCCACATTCAGGCATGGTAGGATGTAGAGCATCAGTGGTTGACAACACAATACAAATTGGCTGATGAAGGGTTGGACGCCATCATCGATGAATGGCCACTAGAGTGGAAAGTTCTAGTCAGCATTGAAGAATTGTCAGACATGGAAACAGGACCGCCACCAGGTATTCCAATCGAGAAAGATAAACTGCAAGAATCTGAAGAGGAATCACACGAGGAATAAGCGACAACTCCGATAGATTCAAAGCTGAAGATGTAACACCTCGGTTTTGACCCCGTTTGCATTAAATGTACATGATGTATATATTATAATGAATCGTGGTGTGGAGATAAAGGAAAAATCCCCACCATCGATTTGGTTGTGTTATGTTTCGGTGAACGGAACCGTTGCCGAAGGTATATCATGGTATACGGCACATATTAAGTTTTATCATCATGTAAACATGCATTTTTAATTAAATGAACCCAACCAGCTATGTTCACTGCAACCATATTGAAAATGGCATGATTTTCCAAAGGATAGGGAGGGGGAATTATCAAACCTTGAGCCTATGGGGAAAAGCCATGTGTCAGCTATTAAACCCCTTTACTTTTCAACCACCCTTTTTGGTTTGCTCACCTTCCCTTGTCTTATCCAACTACCACCTTAAATGTTCTGCTATTAGTTGGGGCGGTTATTGCTGGGGAGTGGAGTGTGGCAAGACTTTCAGTCCTTGCCCACACGCACACTCCACCAACAGGATGACCCTCATGCAGGTAGGAAAATACCACTACGCCCATCACTCAATTCTCACCACGACTGCAGGGGCACTCTCCCACTGTCGATGTTCCTCATTCATCCTTACGTGCATGGACGTTCTGTTTACCCACGCACCGTTTAGCACTGTGGCTCGCTCATCCTCACGGAGGAGGGGGATCATTCTCCTCACACACCGATTGGGATTCCCATTGTTTTGCCCATGCAGCAAGGACGACAGGCATCTTTGATTGTCATTCACGTTTTCTACCGTGGGGTATCTGGTGTGTTTTCCATCCGGATTTTGAGGTCTATGTGTAGAAATTCCCTTATGTACAAATTGGGAGCCTGTTTTCTTCCCCATTGCGGCCTGTGTAAGTTTTATCATGGCTTCATTGTTGAAAATGGGTTGTTGTTTCCCCATGTTTGTCAGTTGTGTTTTCTTTTTATGTTTTGGGCTGCTGTAGGCTGTTATGGAGTCGTTTTGGCCATGATAGGGCCAAGAATGACTCAAGAATTGTTTTCCATATCCAAGTTGTGAATCGCTTGTTGGACTGTGTGTATGCAGTGGTTGGTCTTCGGACTGTGTTGGAGTAGGGATGAGGGCTTGGTTTGCTTGATAAACCTAGTGTGTTTGGGAACCACACAGCAAAGCTAGAGGGTTGGCTTTCTTCTCCACAACCCCTGAATAGCACTGGAAGGGAAGTCAGGGCCTGAGGGACTGTGTAGCAGAGAAGGGACTGATTCCTTGTGTTGGGTGTGTGTGGGTGTCTTAGAAGTCAGACTAGTTCTGGTGTAGGTGTCCTTAGCTCTGCAATGAGCTCACCAGCTTAGCGTACAGCCTTTCCCAACTCCCTGATGGCCTGATAAACCTGACCATGTTGTCTTGGTTGTCTTGTTGATGGCCTAATAAACCCAACTATGTTGGCTTGGCTGATATGTGTACCTTGGCTATGTGTAAGCCTGCTTGTTTCTTATTCCTTGGGGAAATCATGCCCAGCTCGGGGGTGGCAGCGATGCTAAGAGATTAAGGAGCACGCTGGCCTATGGTTGGGTGGAACGTTGCAACGACATAGCTGGTTGTGGGATGAATTATTTATAAGATAAGTATTATTGCCCATTTCATCTTTGCATTTATATTTACTGTTTAATGAATCTGATGAACTTATGTTGAATTTTTGTATGAACTTATTGGCGAAGATCAGTTGATTGGATCGTCGATGATTAGACGATGGAACCATCGAAACGTGACTGCCATCGGGGAAAGTTAGAGGATGAAGGCACCGACACGGGCAAGAAAGAAGAAGAAAAAAATCGAAAAATTCCTCTAAGTGTTGAGACCATCGGCAATCGGCGAAAGTTAGTGGATTGGACCGCCAAAACGTTGGCTCACTTAGTTGTGACCATCGGTGAAATTTAGGGGATGGAGCCACCGATGCGATGGCTGACGTCAAAAGAAGTTAGCGGTTTGGATCGTCAAACTCTCGATGAAAAATAGTTGATGCGACCGTCGATACGTCGGATGAATTTAGTTGTTGGTGAGTCCGTCGTTGCGGCCGCCATGTGGACTAGCACTCCGATGATTAGAAGTTAGACCATTGAGGCTCTGATCCCCGACACACAACGCTTAGTGGTTAACTGTTTCAACATCCGATGAGTTATGGCCAGCGGAAACCACAGTGAGTTTGCTGCCTGCCGTTGCGGTCACCTAGTTAACTATCCACCCGATGAACAGTGGTTCTGACCGCCTATGCAGTGTTATGGAGTTAGTCTCCTTGCCGATGCCGTAGTGGGTAATGTTTCCGATCGTTGACATATCGGAGGAAATCAATTGATGAGGTCGCCGCAGGTAGTAGTCCAGAAGCTTAGACGACTAAAGATCCGATATAGCAGAAAAATTTAGTTGTTGGAGCGCCGATACATTGGACGATGTTAGTTGAGAGGGCCGCCGATGAGCGCCGGAGGAATTGTTGTTTTGACTGCTGAAGTGTCGAAAATTTTGTTGGGATGAGACCCGATTTTATACAAGGAAATTTTTGGGTTTTCAAGTGGGTTTCAGTAGATTGCTAGTGGATTACAGGGCTAAAAAGGAAGAAGATTTGGTGTTTAAGCGAAATTGTTATTTTTTATTTTTCCAGGAGAAGGTAAGTAGTTATGTTTTTATCAATATTATGCATCTAATAGTTGTGTTACTAGCACGTTTGCAGAATCATAGACACCTTCAAGGGCAGTATCCCAGATAGTGCAGTTTGGTAAGTAAGTGGTGGTTCAGTTATGAGAACCCATGACGAATATGATGGTCGGGATTCTTACAAGCGTGCACGAGATGCCATGGGAGAAAATGTTCATAATGGAAATGATGACATTGAGTCTAATGGAAGGAGATTCCAAGAGACACCGTCAGATGTTGCAGCCACCATGAGAAGCTTAATTAAATCACAGGAAGAGCAGCACCAGTTGAATGCTGCTATGTTGCAGAGATTGACAGACTTATAGAGAAAGATAGACTCTGGATAGGGTACAACAAGACTGGAAGGCAGTAAGAGCAATACTAGGAGACGGAGAAGGAATTCTAGTGGGTCATCTGACTCTGAAGAATCCAATGGGGATTCAAGCTCTTCTTCTCGTAAAATAAATAGAAATAGACACCATAGAGATCGCTCTCAGGATGAATTTAAGAAGGCTAAACCTCCTACATTTGATGGTGAGGTAAAGACTGGACAAGAGGCTGAATCTTGGCTTCTTGGGATAAAGAATTATTTTCAAGTTCAAGATTATTTGGGGAACATGAAGGAAAGAGTTGCCATATTCAATGCAAATGGAAGGGCATCCATTTGGTGGGAACACTTCAAGCAAGTAAAGAGGATCATCGAAAGGAGACTGAAGTGGAAACAGTTCAAGAAGTATTTCAAGCAGAAATACCTCTCTGACAGGTATTATGATGACAATATTAAGGAGTTCCATGAGCTGAGATTGGGACAGCATACCATGGAAGAATATGCAAATAAGTTCTTGGAATTATTGAGGTATGTCTGGTACATCAGAGATGAAAAAGTGAAGGTCTAGCGGTTTCTGAGTGGAATGCCTCAGTCTTACAAAGATAGAAATGAGTTTTACGAACCTAGAACTCTTGAAGAAGCAAAAAGGAAGGCTAAGTATTGCTATGAGCAAAGCAAAAGTAAACATGATTACCATAAGGCATGGAAGGACAAGAAGAATGAGAAGTTTAACCAAAGAAAGAAAGGTTTCAAACCTTCTAACTTCAGGAATCAGCAGAAGCAGCCATCCTGTAATGTCCTCTTCCTTTTAGGCCCTGAGGCCCATACCGCTAACCTATGCGATTCCTGTGGGTTCGAGCGGTTACTGATAGCTAGGGAATCAGATCAGGATTGATGCCACCCATAGAAGATCTACGGCATCCTCACTTGGTCAAGAAGGGCCACCTGGGCCAAAGGCCACCTTCATGCATGACCATGCTCTTTTCCATGCTCCATGCATGACCATGCTCTTTGCATGCAAGTCAACGGCAAATTAGAAGATAAAGTGACCTAATTAGGTCAAAGATTAGGTTTTGCGCAGTTGAACTTTATAAATAGAGGGTAAAGCAAGAAGAGAACTCACTTATGATTATTGATTATTTTGGGAGCACTTGGATAGCAGCACAGCGTGCAGCACAACAGTTGGGGTTGGAGACGGAGTCTTCAGCTAACAAGATTTCGGCAGTGAAACATCTGTCCTAGTCTTATTCCGGGTAAGCCATATTGGTTCACCACTTGTTCTTCATTTCATTCATCAGTTATATCGCACAGGGTAGAGATTGTTGCAGAGGCAGGGTGCAGCCGTAAGAGGGGGTTTTCCACCAGAAAGCCCTAATCATCTATTGGGCCTTCAGATCTCAGTTTCCTTTTGAAACTCAGGCATGATTCTCACCAGCAGCTTCATACTCCGGTACCCAGTGACTATCAGCTCCATCTGAGCTCATCCGAAGGAGTTATCAGCATTTCCAGACCACCAGGGGTATGAGCAGCTACCTCAGAGAACCAAAACGTTTTCATACTTAGAGGGTTCAGAACTGCAGTATATTCCAGCCAATCTCTTCGGCATAGCAAGGCTATCAGCCCTGCAAATCGGCGGATCCATCGGGCACCTCCTTCCTTGAGGGCGTCACCTTTTTCTCTGATTGGGCTTCTTATTCCTGGAGCATTCACCAGAGACAACAGAGATCAGTTCCTCTCCGATCCAGATCTCAGTACTTGCAGACTTTATCTGCAGCAGTTCAGCCAGTTATAAGTGGTAAGTGTGCATTCTGTCTCACAAACCCTAACCCTAATTTTTCCTATAAAATAGGGATTTTTGCCTGGCAGTTTGTAAGCCCAGTTGTACCCGCGTAATTGTTTAGAAATAGAAAATATCGGGATTTGGGATATTTCAG
Organism: Pseudotsuga menziesii; assembly: GCA_001517045.1. Lineage (NCBI taxonomy): Eukaryota > Viridiplantae > Streptophyta > Pinopsida > Pinales > Pinaceae > Pseudotsuga > Pseudotsuga menziesii. Next base: position 7,197 of record LPNX010677063.1, on the reverse strand, counting down.
TGGTATAAGAGCATAATCTTGGCCAGCTGTGGGCACATAGCAATTGATTAAAAGTGCATGTTGATACATGCGTGTACATGCAAGTGCATGTCAGAACAAAGTTTTTTCTTTGCCAGCTTGTGAGAACATGAAGACAATGAGAAGGGTCTTGACTGGAAATTGGCAGAGGTTAGCAGTACTTCAACACTTGCCTCGATATCAGGAGTATCTAGCCTTGGGTGATGATGTATGTGCAGCATTGTCCTTTCAAGATTATTACACCATCAAGTTTGGGATCCAGCCCAAGGATTTGGATGAGGATCTCCTTAAAGACATAGTTGGGGGAGGGAAGAAAGATGAACATGAAGTACAGGTTGAGATTCATTTGGAGTCAAAAATACATGATGTGCAAGGTAATGAGCACAGTAGTTGAGACAATGATAGTCACGATGAAAAAACAGATTACAACAAATTTTCCATATCAGTAGCAGTGACAGAAGGATTGCAAGTGGAAGTAAAGAATGTTCAAGCAGAAGAGAAACACATCTGCTGTTCAGATTCCACAGTCTCTGTGATCGAACAATCAGAATCTCTGAAAACTTCAAATGAACAATGGGCAGATATATGTACAGAATTTGTAACAAAAAATTCAGAAACTGTATTGGAACAAAACTCTGCAATTGAGCTGGACTGTTCAGTAGTAGTGACAGAGAAGGATGGCCTCATAAATCACTTTAAGAGCCACCAAAAATAGGTGCTACAAAGAGAATATGGTGATGGGTCAGCTCTTACGCCAGATACAAAATTAAGAGATGACAAGCAGTTGCAACCATTATCAGAAAATCTAGGAGCCATGGAAGAAGCTTATCGGCTGCAGATTTTGGAGTTGGAACAAAGTTTAAAGAATGTTAGCAATGAAAGGGACAACGCAGTGCGTAACTTGGCTAGACTTAAGTAGCATCTTTTGGAAAAGGATCTAGAAGATTCAGAGAAAATGGATCAAGATAGTGCACGCATAACAGAACTTCAAGCACAACTAGACGCTAGAAATGACCGTGTCTTGCAGTTGGAGAAATATCTTGCACGTGCAATAGAAAATCAAGAAGAAATTAAGAAAAGCAACATTGATGAACTGCAAAAGGCAAATGAAGTGATTTCTAACCTAAGGCAAAAGCTCTCAGGTTGTGTCAGTGCGCTTGAGTCAAAAAATGTCGAGCTTCAGAATCTTCAGACTGTTCTTGGGCAGTACTATGCTAAGAGTGATGCAAAGGATCGTGTCTTTGGTGAGTTAGATTCTGCAAGGGAAGAAATCATCAAACTTTCTGAAGATTTAAAGGCTGCAAACCATGGAATTCAGTTGAAGAATAAAGAAAAATAATAAATATTGGATAAGCTGGCACTAGCAGAAAAGAGATTATCAGAGAGCCAACAAAGGGCTGGAAAATTCGAAGAGGAGGTTCCTCTATATAACCTCTATGAAGTAAGCAACAAAACGGAACCATTAAGATGCATCCAGCTTGAAATTTTGAAAGAATGGAGAGATAATAAAAGCATACTTCTTGTTAGCTATGCTCAGTTCTCAGGTATATTGTTTGATAAAACTGAGAATGCGAAGACTGCTGGCTATCAAAGCTGACAAATTCTTTTAGAGTGTCCAGGATTGTTGATTTTAGATGAAGGGCACTTTCCACAAAACAGTAAAACAAATATACTCAATTCTCTCATGCAAGTGCGTACTAAATGTTGGGTGCTATTGTCAGGTACACTCTTCCAAAATAATATTACAGAGCTCTTCAACCTTTTCAAGCTGGTAAGACCAGATATTCTGGAAGAAAAATCTTTCAAAGCCATCTTCAAACGCATCATATCAAGTGAAAATTATCCAAAAATGACAAATAGGAGACATAACATGGGTCCAGATGACAAAATCTTCTGTGGTGAAATGGAGAATTGTCTGCAGAATGGCAGTAAAGAAATGAGAGCTTCTGCTATATGTGATCTTCAAGAAGTGGTTTCATCATTTGTCCACTACTACAAGGGAGATATTCTCGAAGATCTTCCTGGTCTTTCAGAGTTTGCTGTCATCTTAAGACTCAATGAGTCTCAAAAGGAGTCACTTGAGAACATAAAATTCTCCCCTGGGTCTAGACTTAGTAGAGACATTAAGTCTTTAGCAGTGTGCATACACCCTTCACTGCATAAAATAAGTATTGAAAAGGGAGATAATTCTTCAGGCTGGTTAGATTCTGATAGTAGCAGCATTTGTGATATAAATGAAGACCCCAATGGTGGAGTGAAGACTAAGTTCATCCTTGACATGTTGTGCCTTTGTGAGTTGAATGAGGAGAAGCTGCTAGTTTTCAGTCAGTTCCTATCTCCATTGGCCTTACTTGAAAATATGATTATTAATAAAAGGAATTGGATTAGAGGTGTTCAAGTGCTAAGACTTGATGGTAACACTGCAATGGAAGCCAGAGAAATAATTATTCAGCAATTTCCAATAATTGTATCGATTACTGAATTCACTGAAGCTGAAGATCAAGGGGTACCTGGACGAATGATCCAAGAATTGGAGTTAGCTCTTGAGAATGGAGGTGCTACAAAGATAGTTTTCAATCCTCTTACATCAAAAAGCATCACGAAGACACTCACAAAAATATGGACAGCAGAATATCACTCTCTACCTCCAGAATGGCTAAGTTATATATCTGAAAGTAGTGAGGGTGATCTTAGGCATGCGATCAATTCTCTACAGTTCTACTGCCTCAGCCAGGCATCTGATACTTGGAACCTTCAGAAAAGCAAGAAGCATAGCAGGGTTAAGGTAGATCCATCACCATTGTTCAGTGAGATACTACTACGGATTGATACAATGGCCTTGGTGGGCGATATTACTAAAACACAGGCATCTGAGATCAGAAAATTAGTTGTCAACAAGGATCCTGTACTAGCTGAAACATTTTGTAAACTTAAGCACATGAATGACAAAGAGCTTGCTGCAGGTCTTCTTCTTCTTTTGGACCCAAAGCAAAGGCAGGGTTTACACATTTTGCACATTTGTACTAAAATGGCACCACTCACAAAGGTTGGATCTGTGGCATCACATGTGAAAAATTTATGTTGTGCATTGCAAAGGAGGAAGAATTTTGTGGAAGTCATTTTGCCCAAGTATAAATCTATGGACTTGAATCAAGTACAGGGTCTACAAGAAGTTGAAGCTGATTTTTCTTCTTACTTTGGAGGCGAGTGGCACAGAAATAGAATCTGGACAGGGATTCTTTATGGCATTGCAGTGACATTCATTGAACCTTTTCATCTCAGTGGTTTTTTTGACTGGGACCTTCTTTATGGGTATGAGGATGACTTTGAAAGGTTTACATATTTTTGCCGTGCGTCATTAGATTATCTTTTGAAGTCTGGAAAGAAGCCTGATATCCTACATCTACACAATTGGAAAACCACAGCTGTGGCACCATTGTTTTGGGACCACGGTAGCTTTGAATATCCTGGATTTCCTAGAGCAAAATCTAAGAAACATAAGCAGGAGAAGGTTGCTCAATCATCTATTTTATCTTCTAGCTTCCCAGAATTGACAGACAGTGTAAAGTCCAGCATGGGACGTGATGGAATTCTCTCTTTATTTCATGCTCTTGGAAAAGTTTTACACAACAAGAGACATACAGGCCAGATTACAGATTCAGGACAAGGTAGTATTGTTCTTGAGGAGAAATTTGTGAGAAATCCATTGAAGATGGGGGTTCCAGAAATTGTTCTTTCTCAGGAGGTCTCTGGTGATGGTACCGTACAGTGCAGTGTTTTGAGTAGAGGGTGCTGCAGATCTCCTAGGATAATTTGGGACCCTGGGATCATCCCCGGATTCAGTTGGTTCAGTTGATTGATTGTGGATTTGTGTTGTCATTGCTTGAGGACAAGCAATCTCGAGCGGGGAGGACTGTAATGTCCTCTTCCTTTTAGGCCCTGAGGCCCATACCGCTAACCTATGCGATTCCTGTGGGTTCGAGCGGTTACTGATAGCTAGGGAATCAGATCAGGATTGATGCCACCCATAGAAGATCTACGGCATCCTCACTTGGTCAAGAAGGGCCACCTGGGCCAAAGGCCACCTTCATGCATGACCATGCTCTTTTCTATGCTCCATGCATGACCATGCTCTTTGCATGCAAGTCAACGGCAAATTAGAAGATAAAGTGACCTAATTAGGTCAAAGATTAGGTTTTGCGCAGTTGAACTTTATAAATAGAGGGTAAAGCAAGAAGAAAACTCACTTATGATTATTGATTATTTTGGGAGCACTTGGATAGCAGCACAGCGTGCAGCACAGCAGTTGGGGTTGGAGACGGAGTCTTCAGCTAACAGGATTTCAGCAGTGAAACATCTGTCCTAGTCTTATTTCGGGTAAGCCATACTGGTTCACCACTTGTTCTTCATTTCATTCATCAGTTATATCGCACAGGGTAGAGATTGTTGCAGAGGCACGGTGCAGCCGTAAGAGGGGGTTTTCCACTAGAAAGCCCTAATCATCTATTGGGCCTTTAGATCTCAGTTTCCTTTTGAAACTCAGGCATTATTCTCACCAGCAGCTTCATACTCCGGTACCCAGTGACTATCAGCTCCATCTGAGCTCATCCGAAGGAGTTATCAGCATTTCCAGACCACCAGGGGCGTGAGCAGCTGCCTCAGAGAACCAAAACGTTTTCATACTTAGAGGGTTCAGAACTGCAGTATATTCCAACCAATCTCTCCAGCATAGTAAGGCTATCAGCCCTGCAAATCGGCGGATCCATCGGGCACCTCCTTCCTTGAGGGCGTCACCTTTTTCTCTGATTGGGCTTCTTATTGCTGGAGCATTCACCAGAGACAACAGAGATCAGTTCCTCTTCGATCTAGATCTCAGTACTTGTAGACTTTATCTGCAGCAGTTCAGCCAGTTATAAGTGGTAAGTGTGCATTCTGTCTCACAAACCCTAACCCTAATTTTTCCTATAAAATAGGGATTTTTGCCTAGCAGTTTGTAAGCCCAGTTGTACCCACGTAATTGTTTAGAAATAGAAAATATCGGGATTTGGGTTTTCAAGTGGGTTTCAGTAGATTGTTAGTGGATTACAGGGCTAAAAAGGAAGAAATTTTGTGTTTAAGCGAAATTGTTATTTTTTATTTTTCCAGGAGAAGGTAAGTAGTTATGTTTTTATCAATATTATGCATCTAATAGTTGTGTTACTAGCACGTTTGCAGAATCATAGACACCTTCAAGGGCAGTATCCCAGATAGTACAGTTTGGTAAGTAAGTGGTGGTTCAGTTATGAGAACCCATGACGGATATGATGGTCGGGATTCTTACGAGCGTGCACGAGATGCCATGGGAGAAAATGTTCGTAATGGAAATGATGACATTGAGTCTAATGGAAGGAGATTCCAAGAGACACCGTCAGATGTTGCAGCCACCATGAGAAGCTTAATTAAATCACAGGAAGAGCAGCACCAGTTGAATGCTGCTATGTTGCAGAGCTTAACAGACTTATAGAGAAAGATAGACTCTGGACAGGGTACAACAAGACTGGAAGGCAGTAAGAGCAATACTAGGAGACGGAGAAGGACTTCTAGTGGGTCATCTGAATCTTAAGAATCCAATGGGGATTCAAGCTCTTCTTCTCGTAAAATAAATAGAAATAGACACCATAGAGATCGCTCTCAGGATGAATTTAAGAAGGCTAAACCTCCTACATTTGATGGTGAGGTAAAGACTGGACAAGAGGCTGAATCTTGGCTTCTTGGGATAAAGAATTATTTTCAAGTTCAAGATTATTTGGGGAACATGAAGGCAAGAGTTTCCATATTCAATCTGAATGGAAGGGCATCCATTTGGTGGGAACACTTCAAGCAAGTAAAGAGGATCATCGAAAGGAGACTAAAGTGGAAACAGTTCAAGAAGTATTCCAAGCAGAAATACCTCTCTGATAGGTATTATGATGACAAGATTAAGGAGTTCCATGAGCTGAGATTGGGACAGCATACCATGGAAGAATATGCAAATAAGTTCTTGGAATTATTGAGGTATGTCTGGTACATCAGAGATGAAAAAGTGAAGGTCTAGCGGTTTCTGAGTGGAATGCCTCGGTCTTACAAAGATAGAATTGAGTTTTACGAACCTAGAACTCTTGAAGAAGCAAAAAGGAAGGCTAAGTATTGCTATGAGCAAAGCAAAAGTAAAGATGATTACCATAAGGCATGGAAGGACAAGAAGAATGAGAAGTTTAACCAAAGAAAGAAAGGTTTCAAACCTTCTAACTTCAGGAATCAGCAGAAGCAGCCATCCCAAGCTGCGAGTAAGCCAATTGGAGTGACAGGAGAAAAGCCTAAGGATCCACAACATAATAGAGGACCACTTCAATGTTGGAGATGTGGAGGACCCCACATGTGCAGGACTTGTCCACTCAAGAATGAGAGTGCAAGACTAGCTTACAACATTCAAGGAGCAGAAACAGTGGGTCAAGTGGTAAGGGCAGTCCCTAGGATTTATGCAGCACTGGAGGACTGCCAGGCAGATCACCAGTCAACTATGGTTGAAGTTGCAGGTAAGATTGTTGAGCAATATGTCTCTATTTTGATTGACAGGTTGCCGGAAATATGTCTCTATGTAATATGGATGATTACATAGAAATAAACATTGGTACTGATGAAGAACCAAGAAATATAAAAAATGGAAAAGGTACTTCTGATAAAGAAAGAAAAGATTTAATAGAGTTAGTAAAGGAGTACAGAGATGTGTTTGCTTTTACATATGATGAGTTAAAATCCTATCGGGATGACGTATTCCAACATACTATCCCCCTAAGGTCAGAAGCTAAACCTTTTCGGCAAAAACTTAGAAGAATAAATCCCAAGTTGGCCTCCATGGTCCAAAAAGAACTACAGAAAATGTTGGCAGCTGGCATCATTGCACCTACCAGACATTCATCGTGGTGCTCAAACTTGGTTGTGGTAAGAAAAAAGAATGGACAGTTGAGGATATGCATCGATTTTCGAAACTTGAATATTTCATGCATAAAGGACAATTACCCTCTACCTGATATGGAAACATTACTGCAAAGAGTAATTGGATCTGGTATAATGTCCATGCTAGATGGTTTCTCAGGATATAACCAGGTGCTAGTAAAACAGGAGGATCGACACAAAACCACCTTCACCTCACCTTGGGGA
>LPNX010677048.1:30113-48994 GCA_001517045.1 Pseudotsuga menziesii | reverse complement strand
GGGTATCTCATAATCTAGTTTCCTTTCCAACTCGAATAACATCATTCCAACATTGTATGAGAGAGTTTTGCCTAAAATTGTACTTGTTGACCAAAGATGGAAATTTAAATTTTTTTTATCTTTTAAGTGGTTTTATAGTAGAGTTAACCAAAAGAATTTAACAACATTTTTGTTTGAAAAACTACTAGAAAATAAGTAAGAACAACCATATTTTCAAGGAAAAACTGGTATAAATTTGGAAATTTGTTGGTAGGGTACAACTCTCATAATCTAGTTTGCTTTCCAATTGGAATAACATCATTCCAACATTGTATGAGAGGGTTATGCCTAAAATTGTACTTGTTGACCAAAGATGGAAATTGTTAAACCAATTATCATTTAAGTGGTTTTATAGTATATTTAACCAAAAGATGAAGGTTTTTAAAGATTTGTTTCACATGGATATATGCATTGGAATCTAATTTCCAAACAAAAATTAACCATGCAAGTTCAGTGTCAGATGAAAATAGACACTACTTGTCTCAAATTTTTCCCTATTAACAATATCAAGTTTAAGTTGTTATGTAAAAAAATTTGACATATCAATCAAATTCCCAATGGAATATATAATTGTGAATCTATTTTGATTACCCACTATAAGCATGCCATTATGACATCATATTAAATGGTTGTGCCAAAAAAACACATTTGTCCATGCTAACAATCATAAATAACTCTCGATTGTAGGTTTTTTTACTAAATATTTCACATAGAAACTCATTGATATATTTTAAAACCTATTCCTATTGTAGATATACCTATTAATTTAATTCATTGTCCCTTTTGAACCACTTCAGTTTGATATCATGTACAAATTTTATGCTTGAAACACTATTGAGTGGTTTAATTTGTTAGGGGGGTCATATCATAAACAAACCTTGGAATCCCTAAATTACAATACTTTAAGCTATCATATCCTCACATAGCCTACTCTAGAGCATCATAACCAACCCTACCCTACCGCATGATACCTAGTCTTATCTACCATACTTTACCATTACATAGACTAGCCTACCTTTCCTTAACTTGTCTATAATAACCTACCACTAGATTAATCTTAAAACTAAATCCCTAAGCCTCAATCTTGGGTCTAAATCCCTAAGCATAATTCTAATCCTAAACTTATGTCCTAAGCCTAAGCCTCATATAAGAATTCCTTCTATAAAATGAGAATAATTCTTTAACCCATTTTATGATGTAACAATAAAAAGTATTATTAACATTATAAAGATATAAAAAAAACCCATTTTCTATGATTAAATAAAGAAGAACATATCCATTATATCATTTGAAGTATAAAACTAACAAAAACATATATCATTTTTTTTAAAGAAAAACATAGTTATACAAGCTAACAAAAAAAAGGTACACATACAACATAGAAATAGATTACATAAACATGTCTACTTCAAAGAAAAACAAAAACAAATAAGCATATAAGAAATAAATATTAGAATCTATCCCCACATTCAAAAGAAAGCTAAACATTCATATAAAAATAATTAACGTACATGACATAATGAATATATATATATATATATAAAGGTTTGTAAACCACACTTATATATATATATATAAGTGTCGTTTTCAAACTTTAACATATTTAAAACTTTAACTTTGACCTTGTAATATAAGAATTTATATATAAAACATTGAAGTTTAAACATTTAATAAAACACGACATTGGCATTACAATCTAATAAACATATGAATTTAAACAAATAGATGTGGCTAAAAACACCTTGTATCATTTAAATATAAACAAATGTCCATTGCAGATTATATAATTTTAACTATATAAAACTGTACAAGGTGTAAAAGATGTAAATTATATTATAGTTTTTTATTATTTAAAATTTAAAATGATAAAGTAAATCTGGTTTAGTTTCTAAAGAGGAAAATGGCTTCTTATCTAACAAGAATATTCTAGAAGGCTATTGGGGTTATACATGAATGTTTACATTTGGCAAAAACAAAAAACCTTAGCTCTATTGTGATGAAAATTGATTTGCTAAAAGCTTATGATAAGGTAAATTGGGACTTCTTAATATTGGTTTTATTTCAGATTGGTTTTCTTGATCAAATGGTAAAGTGGATATTGGCCTATGTTTCAACTGCAAATTTTGCAGTCTTGATAAATGGTTCTCTAACTACCTTCTGCAGAAGCTCAAGAGGTTTAAGGAAGGGTTGTTCATTGTCACATTTGTTGTTTCTTCTAATGATTGAAGGGTTAGGCAAAATGGTTTTTAAAGCAAGCAAAGAAGGTATTTTATCAGGTATAAATTTCTTAGGAGATGTTAAAACTACCCATTTTCTTTTTGTAGATGATGTAATTTTATTCGGGTTGGATAAGTTAAATTATTGGGAGGCCTTCCATGCTATTTTGGATTTTTTTTGTAATGCAACATGTATGGAAGTCAATGTTGATAAATCTTGCATATATACCCATAGGGTTCAAACAAATATCGTGTTTGAACTGAAAAAACTTTTTTAGTATTAGTTTGAACAAATGGAGGATGGCTTCAGGTATTTGGGTTTTAATTTAAAACCAGATAATTGTTGTGTGAAGGATTTGTTTTGGTTGATAAAGAGGATTTAGAAAAGAATAACATATTGGTCTTACATATTTCTTTCAATGGGTGGAAGTCTTACTTTAATCAATGAAACTTTGCAAGGTATTCCAGTCTATTGGTGTTCACTAGTTGTGCTTCCGAAATATATCATAAACACTTTAAGAGAAAAATGTTTTCATTTCTCATGGGAAGGGAAAAGAAATGAAAGAAAGTTTCATTTGGCCTCTTGGGAACAAATTGTTGTTCCAAAATATATAGGTGGTTGGGGAATAAAACATCTAACTAGTTTCAACACAACTCTTTGTTTAAGAAGCATGCGGAGATGCCTTTTTATAAAGGCGCAATTGTGGAGCATGGTGATGAGAACTAAATATTTGAAGAAAATGACTAGTAATAGTTGGTTCAAATTGATAGAAGTTGATCTGAATGGAGCTTCAAATATATGGAACAATTTTCTTAAGATTTTCCATTGGATAAAAGGGGATTAGCTGGGATATTGGAAATTGAATTTTTTTATTATTGGGGTGCATCCTTTTGTCGGTGATACCAATATTTTTTCTTTTCCATGGGAAATTATTGATCATCTAGAGTTGATTGGTTTTAAAACTCTTGATCAGATTAAGAGACGTAAATGGTCGATTTTGAAAGGTGGCTATTGGCTCAATGCTAGAGATGTGGATCTTACAAGTGAATGGGATTTGAAATGGTTATATATTGATGCCTTGAAGGAGTAAAGAGTTAAAATGAAGGCTGAAGAAGATAAATTAGCTTGGCCAGAGAAGAAAAAAATAGGGATAATCACTGCTAAACTGGCTTATGACTTTATAGCAAAAAGATGGATTAAGGAGGACAATAAATTGTGGTTTAAAAAGCAGTGGGATTAGAATGTGACAAAAAAGTGAAATGATTTTGGAGGTTAGCTCTCAAAAACATGCTCTTAACTTGGAAAAATATCATGAGGGGATGGAAACGTCTAAGTTATTGATTCTTATGTAATTAGGAAAGTGAAATTGCTTCTCATATTTTTGTAAAATTTTTATTCTGCAGGAAATTTTGGCAGTTGTTAATGATTTGTTTGGTATCAGTTATGTGTGTGGTTCTAAGGATCTCGAAGCCTCTTTTACTGGCCGGTTCCATAAATCTATCTTTTAATCTTCTACCTATTTTTATATCGTGGTCTATCTAGACTACACAGAATAAGGTTGTTTTTCAAAACATCTCACCTAATGTAATGAGTTGTGGGATCAGAGGAATTAGTCTCTTTAATGAATATATGGTCTCGAATCTATCAAAGAAGATGAAAAGGACCTATCCTCCAGGTACCGCTTCCTTTTGTGCTGAAGGGTTCTTTGATGGTGCGTCTTCAAACTCTTATTTTGGTTGTGGAATGGTGCTTAGTTTAAATAAAGATCATTATTTTAATTTATGTCTGGGTGGAGGAAAGGGATAAAACACTAAAGCTAACCTGATGAGTTTTTGGGGATTATTACACTTTGCTGCCATTATTGGAATCTCAAATATCAATATCTTCCATGATTATAAAGTGTTAATTGAATGGATTAATGGTAATTACAATATTCAGGCTTTGGTGCTAAAAAATTGGCATCATAGAGTTCAACTATTAAAAAGATTCTTCATTTAGATTTGTTCCAGACATGTCTCCAGATCTTTCAATGTGATGACTGATAGTCTTTCGAAAAAAGGCTATAAATCTCAAATCAGGCTATGTGTTGTTTCAAGAATTTATGGAGGGGAACGTGCTCCATGAAGGTAAGGTTGATTTGATAGATATGGCCTAATTGTTGTCAAGAATTATTTGTAGTTAAGACTTTTTGTAACTTGTTTTTTTTGGTGGAAAGTCCTAGATTATATGTAAAGAGTATGTGTAAGGGGAAGAAGTCTTTCTTCGAAAGTATTATATAGGAAGGATGAAGTATGAAAGCATTATTGGGTTATGTAAAATAAAATTCTTTGATTAATATAATGGCATGAAAAATTTTCTTTTTCATATTAAAAAATCATTTATTTATTCTATATTTTGGATTTCTCATGGTTTTTTGTGGGAATTCGATAAATTAGTTGTTGGTAAAATCAAAATTTGGAAGCATTTAAATTGTGTTTTTAAATGCATAAATGGATTCAATGCCCTCCAATACCCCTATGGAACTTATATAAAAGGGTGAGACTCCACCCACTTGAGAATCTACAGGGGTCTAATCACCCTTCCCCCAAAATATTTGTTTTCACTACTATACAATAAGGTACACAACTCTCTCTAGGTTGAGATTTATATAATGATATTGAAAATGAATACAAAACATCGACATCTATTATGAGCATTATAAAACTATAGAACATCAATTCTTGTAAGTAAAAATCAAAATCCCTACAACACCACACTTTAACATAAGAAAAAAAATATATAAAAAGAATGGAACATATCCAACCTATGCCATGAGATAGAAAAGACAAAAAGGAACTACTAGATAATCTCTCTCATATGACACAATCATAGAGATATCACCAATTATATAATCAATATTGAATTGAATAAAAATGAAGAGAAGATAGTTATTTTTCTTCAACATATATTTTAGGAAAATAATTGGAATGTCTAAATTAAATCATGTAATAGTAACCAATCAACTCAATTTGAAAACTATATATTAAAATATTTATGTTGATTTGAACAAATATAAACTTGAATATTAATGTGTTTGATTTTATTGAGTATAAAAGTTCCTAACCTAAACGTATCCTACCTTACCTAGCTTACATTAACTTTAAAATAATATATCCTTGCTTACACTAGCCTACCATTGGGCTACACTAAGCTACAATACTAAACCATGTTTTAGCATACCCAAGCTAATCTACCCACTCTACACCAAACTACCATTCTTACTTTAACCTACCCTAACATACCCTTAGTTATCCTACCTTATCCTATCCTATCCTAGCCTACCTTACCTTGTCTTGGCCTAACCTACACTAAGATACCCTAACCTAGGTTATCCTACAACATACTATTGTAGCCTACCCTATCCTCTCCTATCCTACACTATCCTAGTTTACACCATCTTAGCCTAACTCACCTTACCCTAGCCTAGGCTACACTATCTTTTCCTACCCTACCTTACCCTTGCCTAACCTAACCTACCATAACCTCCTCAACCTAAATAAGGCTAGTGTAACTTGTCCTAACCTAGTATACACTAGCCTAGTCTAGTCTAGCTTACCCTAGAATAGCATATCATACCATTTAGCATAACCCTAGCATAGCATATCCTTCCCAAGCTAGCCTACCCTACCCTAACCTGGCTTATCCTAACTTGGTTCAACCTAGTCTACTTATCCTACCCTAGCATACCTTATCTTATCTTATTCTAACCTAACCTAGCCTACCTTGACCTAGCCTAACCTATCTACCCTACCTAGCCTATACGAAAGCCACTTACCTTACCCTAACTTACCCTATACTAGCTTACCCTAACCTACCCTAGTTTGGCCTAGCCTAACATACCCTACCCTATTCTAGCCTATCCTGAACTAGCTTAGTCCACCTACCCCAACCTAACTCAACCTAGTCTACCTACCCCATACTAGCCTAGCCTATACTACCTTAGCCTAGCCTAACCTAACCCTATTCCTTTTGACCATACCTTACCCTATCATACCCTACCTTGGAATAACTTAGCCTACACTACCCTAGCCTAACCTAGCCTTCACTACCTTACCATACACTAGCCCAAACTATCTAGCCATAACTTAATTTAGCCTATCCTAACCCAGCTTAACCTAACTTATCCTACCATAGCATAACCTACTGTATGCTATCCTAACCAAACTTACTGAATTACCTTAGCATAACATAACCTACATTAGCCTAACCCACCCTACACTAACCTAACCTAATCTAGCCTAAACTATCATAACATATTCCACCATAATATGACCTAACTTGGCATGGCCTAGCCTGGCCTACACTAGCTTAACCTAAATTAGACTATCATATACTACACTAGCTTAGCCCAGGCTATCCTAGATTGGCCCAGACTTTCCTACCCTAACCTATCCCTGACTACATTTTCCTACCTTACCTTTCCCTAGCTTTGACTATCATGTCCTAAGCTATCCTACATTGGCCTAGCCAAACCTACCTTATAATGTCCTAGCTTATCCTAAACTAGCTTCATTTACCTAAGCTACACTAGCTAAACCTACCCTATTTTACCCTACTTTACCTTAGCTTAGCTTAACCTCGCCTAACATATCCTATACTATCATATCCTATCCCACCCTAGCTTAGCCTAGCGTACATTAAGTTAGCCTAGCCTAGCCTAACCTAGCCTATCTTACAATAACATATCCTACCCTAACGTACATTACCCTTTCCTAACCTACCATGAGCTAGCCTAACCTAACTTATCGTACACTAGCCTATCGTATTCTACAATACAAAATCCTAACCTATCTTATCCTACACTAGATTCATCTACCTAGGCTATACTTTATCGTAGCCTATCCTATCCCATCCTATATATCCTACATTAGGCTAACCTACCCTAGCCCACATTGTCCTAGCTTTTCATATCCCACCCTACCCTACCTTACACTAACCTAGACTAGCCTACATTATCTGAGTCTACCTTATCCTCGCCTATCATACCATAGTCATAGCCTAACATACCTTATGCTAGCCTAGCCTATATTATGCTACCATGTTTATCATTATCCTATCCTATCCTAGCCTAACTTACATTAGACTAAGTTATCCTAACCTACATTTTCCTAGCCTAGCCTGACCTACCTTACCTACTCCACCATAAATTGACCTAACTTGGCATGGTCTAGCTTAGCCTACACTAGACTAACCTAACTTAGACTATCATATACTACACTAGCTTAGCCCAAGCTATCCTACATTGGCCTAGACTTTCCTACCTTAACCTATCCAAGACTACATTATCCTACCTTACCTTAGCCTTTCCTAACCTAGCCTACCTTACAATGTCCTAGCTTATCCTACACTAAATTCATCTACTTTGGCTACACTAACCTAACCTACCCTATTTTACCCTACTTTACCCTAGCTTGGCTTAACCTCACCTAGCCTAACCTATCCTATCATATCTTATCCCACCCTAGCTTAACCTATCCTACATTAAGTTAGACTAACATGGCCTAACCTAGCCTATCTTACACTAATATATCCTACCCTCGCCTAACCTACCGTGATCTAGCCTAATCTAACCTATCCTACACTAGTGTATCCTATTCTACAATACACAAGCCTAACCTATCTTATCCTACACTAACTTCATCTACTTAGGCTATGCTTTACCCTAGCCTATCTTATCCCATCCTATCATATTCTACATTAGACTAACCTACCCTAGCCTACATTGTCCTAGATTTTCCTATCCCACCCAACTCTACCTTACACTAACCTATCCTAGCCTACATTATCCTGGTCTACCCTAAATTACCCTATCCTCACCTAGCCTACCATACTCATAGCCTAACTTACCCTACCCTACCCTACCCTAGTTTAACCTATCATAGCTTACATTATCCTAGCCTAACATACCTTATCCTACAATAGACTAATCTACATAGCCTACATGATCCTAACCTATCCTATCATATCATATCCTACCCTACCCTAGCCTAACTTATCCTACTTGGCCTAACCTACCCTACATTAACATATCATAACCTATCATATCCTACATTAACATATGCTAGCTTAACCTCTTACCTTGGCTTACCCTACCTTAACACTAACCTAACCTATATTGGTGTAACTTACCTTGCACTAACCTAGGCCAAGTTAACCTACACTATCCTATCCTACTTTTCACTAGCCTAACCTATATTATCCTACACTAACCTACCCTAACCTAGCCTATATTATCCTACACTAGTCTAGCCTAACCTAACCTACATTAGACTAAGCTATCCTAACCTACATTATCTTAGCCTAGCCTAGCATGACCTACCTTACCTTACTCTATCCTAACCTAGCTTACATTAGACTAGCCTACCTAGTATACACTAGCCTAATCTACCTAGTTTAACCTACCCTAACCTATCCTATCTTGGCCTACCCTACCTTATTCTAAAATAGCTTACCCTACTCTACACTACCTTAGTATAACTTAGCCTATGATAACTTAACATATCATAACCTACCCTACATTAGCTTATCCCATCCTAGCCTAATTGAGCCTAACCTACACTACCCCTACTCCTTTATACCCTAGAGTAGCTACCCTTTCCTACACTTTCCTACCACTACCCTAATTTACCACTAGGATATGCTAACCTACCATACTATACCCTAACATAGACTACTAAACATAGTCTACGCTTCTCTCCTACTAATCACCCTACCCCATCTTACTTTATCCAATACCTTTACCCTTACATAACATACACTTGGCCTAAAATACACTTTCCAACCCTTAATTACAATACTTTACACTATCCTATCCTCCACTAATGTAACATATACTAACCTATCCTATCTTAGCCAACCCTATTCTACCTTAAATTACCTAGTGTAGCTTACACTAGCTAGACTTAGTCTACACTAGCCAACCCTTAATTATAATACTTTACACTAACCTATCCTATCTTATCCAACCCTATCCTACATTAAATTACCTAGTATAGTTTACCATGATTTAACCAAAATTAGGCTAATCTGCCTATGCTTATGTAATCGAGCCTACCACTAGTTTAACCTTAAACTTAAACACCTAAGCCTCAATCTTAAATTACCTAGCATAATCTATCATGGTATAATGTATCACAAACTAACTTACCTTGCCTTAGTTTTTCTACCATAATCTACCACCAACTTAACCTGGAATCTAAATCCCTAAACCTCAATCCTAAGTAGCAATAAAAAAATATTTACGCAAATAGTAAAGATAATGAAACCTCTTTTCTAAGACTAAAACGAGAATCACATATCCATTAAGTAATTTGAAATACAATTTTAACACTAAGATATATACCTTTATTTGAAAAAACATAACTATAAATATAACACACAAAATGACATACACATACACCATAAAACTATATACATATAATACCTATATACATCCAACACAAACACAAGCAAAAACAAAAAATACATATAACAACTACATAAAAGAGAGGTAAACCCCAAATTTAAAATAAGGTAAATTCACATATAAAATAATTAACATATATGACATAATGAATCTATTAAAAAAATTAACAGCATCCAATTTTGACTAAGCCAAAATATGTACACATATCAAAATAGTAAAAAGTTAAAATTACACTTGTGTAAAAATATGTGTGTCATTGTCTAATGTGAAATTACTAGAAAAAAAACAACAAAATAAAAAAGAACAAAAAATGTATAAAGAAAGAGAATTACATATCCATTATGTAATTTGAAATACAATTTTAACGCCAAGATATATAACTTTATTTGAAAAGCATAACTATAAATATAACACACAAAATGACATACAGGTACACCATAAAACTAAATACATATAACAACTATAAGCATCCACACAAACACAAACAAAAACAAAAAATATATAACTACATAAAAGAGGATAAACCCCAAATTTAAAACAAGATAAATTCACATATAAAATAATTAACAAATATGACATAATGAATCTAGAAAAAAAATTAACATCATCCAATTTTGACTAATCAAAAATAGGTACACATATCGAAATGGTAGAAAGTTCAAATTACATTTATGTAAATGAATTTATGTTATTGTGTAATGTCAAATTAAAAAAACGACAAATTAAAAAAGATAAAAAATATGTAAATTAAAAAAACATCAAATTAAAAAAAAAATGCATAAATTAGAAAAAAGATAAAATAAATATAAATTAAAAAAGAAGAGAAAAAGTGTATACTGGTTTAAGTGAGTTTAATTAAAAGATAACAAAAAAAAATACACACTACACTCCTTGAAAGATGGCAAGCCCAACCCCTTCAGCATGAGTGAGGATTCAGTCCCTTCCTAATTAAATAATTAATTTTATTGCAACAATTAAATTAAATATAAAATTAAATAAAATACAATACTCTTGTGTAATCAATTGAGAATTATAACAAAGATATTGAAAAATCAATAACAAAATATCAATATAAATACATTAATTTCAATGTTAAGCACTATAAAATTATTGAAAAATAATTCTTATGATTAAAAACGTGCAAAACTACAAACAAATAAATAAAAAAATTGAGATATTTCCAACAATGAAACTATGAGATATTTCCAACAAAGAAACTAATTATATAGAAACCTAACCAGAAGCAAATAAAAAGAGTCAGATATTTCCAAAAAAAACTAATTATATTTAAGCTGAACTAAATTTATGCAGAAACCTAACCAAAATCAAATGAAAAAAATGAGATATTTCCAACAAAAAAACTAATTATATTTATGCAGAAACCTAACCAGATTATGCTATGGATAAACCAAACTAAACCTTTTTCTACATCCATTTTGGACGTTTTTCTACATCCATTTTGGTATGCCCATATGACGGACTCTCCAGAAGGTCTATCGACAATTGGTTTGTAGCCGTCGGTTCTGCAACTTGGTTGAAAAGGGCCCTCTACTGGAAACAAAGTTAAATATAAAAGCGGGTGACAGGCTAAATTGGACTAAACAATATTGAAAGTTAAACTCAGAAATGTGAAAGGCGGAGGCAGAGTAGCCATTGGTTGAGAAGGAGAAAGAATGGCAGTTGGATGGATGGATACTTGGCTAAAGAAATGATCAAAAAATACCTTGTTCTGGGTGTGGTGTAACATTGGAATCTTCGCACTTCAAAGGCTGAAGAAATGAACGGAAAGAAAGCAGAAATTTCTGAAAAGTAAGGACTGCGGTTGAAGGTTAAACTAGACTAGACTAATGGAACGGAGAAACTAAATTAATAGATGGACTGGATGGACGGATGATGCCTATTCCTATTGTGGTCTGACTTGGATGGATAAATGATACCCTGTTCTCCAGATGCTGAAAGAACTCTAAAATGAATGGGATAATTGAAGAAATTAAAAGAAAGAAAGAAAACTGAAATGAATGGGATTGATGAAATAAAGAACTAGGGTTTCTGACAGGAGATGTGCCTGGAATTGAAGCCCTGCTATTATTGACAGAGATCATCGGTCTTTATTTCCCAGATATTCAAATGGGGTTCCTTTCCATCACAACAATTGAGCATAAAAGAGTTGGACAAGACCCTAAAGGCAATGCGGAATAATTTTAACAATGAAATCAAGGTCATGCATGAGATTTGAGATAAGCACATGTAGATTAATGTTTTTGTGAGATATACACACATTGATTAAGGTCGCTGAAATGAATTTACAAAATGAACTATGGCATCTGTGAGAACAGAGGCCAAAGAAGATCTCACAGAGGCCAAAGAAGAAAACAATAAATTGTACCTGCAATTAAAAGAAGCCAATATTGAGAGATAACAATGACATTTAAGCAGCTTCGCCGCCCTTTCTTTGATGTTGTTTCCTTTAGCCATGGATGATCGGATTGCCTCCTCTATCACATGCAAACTTCACTTAATTGACATGGCATAGGCATAGGCACATACTCAGAGTCACGCGGGCTCAGACTTAGATGCCAGACCACAGACAGATTGAGACGTCCAACCACACAGAGACATGGCAGACTAGAGCAGAGGTGGAGGATTAACAAGAAAAGGTTAAATTTAAAATTTATGTAAGATTGGATGATATATACACTTCTCCTTTCAACGGATACAAAATTCCCTCTCTCCAACAAACTCAATGAAAATTTCAAAATTGGTGCACCCCACCGCCCTTAAAATATGAGTAAATTAAAAAAGCTTTCATGCTTTTCTTTTCTTCAATTTCAATTCATGCTTTTTTGTTTTTAACTTCTTTAATTTCTTGCTTTTTGGTTTTAATTTATTTTTATTCCTACTTTTTGCGATGAATCTGTTAGCCATGTTTTTCCATAATTATGTGGATTCTCTAGATTTTATTTTTAAATGTGGATTTTCTAGATTTTATTTTTAAATTTGTACAATGTTTCATATGAACTTGCATAAAGTCTCATGTGATTTTTTTTTTGGTTTCTATGTGGACAGAGGTGAGTTTGACATATATGGAAGAACAATACTGAAAATTGAGATGTTGATTTGGAACTATTACTCAGAGTTGCTAGCTACATGAGTGAGATACGAAGAGTGGTTTAGCATCCAAATTCAGGGTTTAAGTAATTTCCACTTCTATTTGAAACAAAAATGGAGGTACTTCTTCAAGAATAAGTTAATTTTTGCATGCGATTCAAAAAGACAGATATATGGTATAAGGTACTCTTGAATTGCATATGGATTAGTAACTTGGTTCACTCTCCATATTTGGTTGAGTGGTGCTGTTTATGATGAGTTTATAGCCTTTATGATTCATACTGTGAATGTGCTTGTTACACCACCATCTTAATTTCTTGCATCTTCTCCGAGGTTGTTCAATTCTAGAGGTTCATAGAATCATTTGGCTACATTGCAATTTGAGTATTGTGAAATTTGCAAATATGGGATCAGTGGGAAGTCCCTGTTTATGAAAGTACACATGTTTATACAAAAAATATTATAAAATGGAGTTTAGGAACCTCAAGCATCTCACGTGGCTACATTTATATGTTCTTCTTGGGGTATCGCATTGCGATGGTGTTTAGGTTTGTATATTCCCGCTTTTGATGGAAATCAGAATTATATAACTCAGGCTCGTGACCATTAGAGATATCTCACAGGTAGCCATTACTGCAAATCCTATGACAAAACAGGTAGCTTTCATTCAACTCTGGAATAGTCAATTGTTTCATGCACATCAAAAGAGGGAATACATATGGTAACTGCAGAGTTGTATAAAGAAAAGCTATTAAATTTAATAGGTTTTTTGTCATGTTGCCTTTGGCTGCATGGTATTCATGTTTATGATTATGGTAAGTTGAAGGTATTGATATTTGGACTTGATGAAGATGGCAGGTCACACGTGAAAGTGAATGGTTGGACTATTTTTAGTGCCTATGCTAGTTTTGCATTTTATGCAATTGCTTCAACCAAGGTACATTGAGAGACAATCATGGATGAAATATTCCATGCAGTTGGACAATCACTGGTAGATTTTGGCAACAATCCTCAATGTGAAAATAAAATTATCAATGAAGGAAATCATGATGGGCTCAAGGGATGGGAAATTTGTGCAACCTTAATTTGGTATCATCAACGTAGGTGAAACTATAGTAATCTTATAAAAAGTTCCTTTGAATTTGGAAACCATTTATTCACAAAATTTGTTCCTCTAGCCATTGTTGTATCTTTGGTAGACATAACATAGGATAAATTGCAATCTAATAGTTGATAACTGTTACTGACAATCTTTTGTTGAAGCAACCTGTGTGTTTGTAAGGTAAATAAACAACTTAGGTCACCCACACAATTTATGTGTGCTTTAAATCACAAAAATGGAAGGAACATGCTATAGAAAAATATTTAACAACTATATTGCCGAGAAAACAAATGATATAGAGTGTGGTTCTTAGAACCTCTTTAAAAATAGATTCTTCCTTGGAACATGGCAATTGAACTACAATTAAGAGTCTTACACGAGGGAATGAAATTGTAATTAAAAAAAAAGGAGGTACGGGCTGTCCTATAAGAATAAAAAAGGAAGGTTCTTGAATAAGAAGCTTAAAATATCCCAAAGGAATTTTTGATTTTGAGAATTTGGAAGGAAGGTTCTTGAATAAGAAGCTTAAAATAACCCAAAGGAATTTTTCATTTTGAGGATTTGGATGAGGAGATGACTTCTCTTCGCTATCTTTTTGCATCTGCTTCTTGTTCCATCACCACTTACTTTTTCCCAAGGAAAACATCCTTGGAAACTCCGGGAATGATTGTCAACATCCATACCATCCCAACTAAGTCTTTGACATAGACTACTATACCTATCCCATGGGGATTTGAACCAAACACATGCTAGCACAGAACTAGTCAAATGTCCAGTAACATTGCTAACAACAGGTTGAGCTAACTCCTTGTGTTACTTCCAACACCACTTGACATGTTCTTTATGAGATTTTGCTTACATGTATTCATTTTATGTATTTACATCTTTCTTTCTAGTATTGAAGTTTTTTGTAGCTTTGTGCTTAGATCTTATCTATTTTCTTATTGTTGTTAGTGTAAGTGTAAGAGCTAATGTTGCACTCCCACTATGTATAACAATAATTGTACTCTTTTAGCCCCATTGACTTACTTTTGTGGTCATTCATTGGACATTAATAAATTTATCTTAGTTGATTTGATCTACCTATTAACTATGGTTTGTGAATGATTGCTAACAATTCTACTAATTTATGGTGAAAATTGGAATCAATGTCATTGTCTATTGTTTTAAACAATGTTTCAAACTCTTCGTCACTTTTAGCTTTGTACTTGTGTTTGAAGCAATACATAATTACAAAGAAACATTTCAAACTCCTGATCACTTTTAGTTTTGTACTTGTGTTTGAAGTAATAAATAATTACAAAAGTCAATTGAAGAGATTCACTTTTAGCTTTGACAAAAGTCAATTCAAGAGATTCAATTTTAGCTTTCAAAAAAGTCAATTGAAGAGCTTCACTTTTAGCTTTGTACTTGTTTTTGAAGAAATACATAATTACAAAAGTCAATTGAAGAGCTTCGGTTTTAGCTTTTACAAAAGTCAATTGAAGAGCTTAAAGAAAAAGCAAGAGAGCTTAAAGCAATGATCAAGGGCCTCAAAACTAAGTAGTTCACTTTGTCAAATAACATGGAGCTTGGACCCACGTTTCGTTTAACAGCTTATATCAAGGAAAAATTTCACGCTGATGAGTTTATTCAAGCCGCTTGGGATGTATCTCCATTATCGTGCATTCTTTGTGGATCACCCCAGGGTGATGTTGGGTCGCATTTGCTAAAAAATTGCAACCATTACATCGCCAATGAACTGATTAAAAAATTTCACGCTGATGATTTTATTCAAGCCACTCGAGATGTATCTCCATTATCGTGCATTCTTTGTGGATCACCCCACGGTGATGTTGTGTCCCATTTGCTAAAAAATTGCAACCATTACATCGCCAATGAACTGATTCAAAAATTTCACGCTGATGATTTTATTCAAGCCGCTCGAGATGTATCTCCATTATCGTGCATTCTTTGTGGATCACCCCACGGTGATGTTGTGTCCCATTTGCTAAAAAATTGCAACCATTACATCGCCAATGAACTGATTCTTGAGTGATAGAGCCCGTCCACATGGAAGCGTCGAATTCAGTCTTAAAGGGTGCCAATTTGATGGTCTAGTTGATATCCATTGTTGACAGATGCTGATTGTTGGCGTTTCTCAAACATCCTTTTGGAAGCATTGGGACCAGCTAGCGTAGCCACTAGATGATTCACCAATCTTTTCCATTGGCAGTTGGATAAATTGACTCATGACACTGGATATCCTTGGATATGTGGTGGAATGGAACGAGTAGCCTAAGTGGGTGTTCTTTTAATAAATTAAAGTTGGTTAGGTTTCGATGGGTAGGAAAATAAAGACTTCTTTTTCCATTTTTTTTTATTATAATAATTATTATTTTTAAATAAGAGGTTTTTGAGTTTTTAAAAGAAGCCATCCCTCTCTATTATAATATTTTATCATTGTGGATTTGGATATAAATTATCATTTTAAGATATTTGAGTTTATTTCGGAAAGAGATATTAGTTCAATTTGGCTCACACATGCGACATAGTCAACTTAGGTAATTTTGGCTCACTCCTTGAAGTCTACTTTCAAATACAATGCTAAAATGATCACATTAATCTAATAAATGTTGTCAATTTTTTTTTAATGAAATAAACAAATTGATGACATCTTTCTTAGAGGTTAGTAATTAGAAAAGTGATAAGAAATTGTGGACAAGCTTCCTATAATAATAGATTATGCTTACAATCCCACCAAACAAAGAGACTATCATGAGCATAAACCAATCTAGAATTGCTTGAACTTTCATTAGATCAATATGTATTCCGTGATAAAAATATAGTGATTTCAAATACGACTAATGGATTTAATAACCCCAAAAAACATGGCTTCCTACAAATAGACTATGATGTTTATAAAATATTATTTTTCTTGGGTCCAAATGAAAATCTTATAATTTTGAAGAAATAGACACCACACAACTCATTCATATCAATGATTTGAAATATCTAATATTTATTTATGTGCAATACATTTTTTCTTAAATGTGTGTCAAAATTGAGTGCCCTATAATCTATGCATAGCTAAACCAATCTTGTTTGTCCTCACTCACACAAAAGGTACATAGTCCTTTGTTAGGTGCACTTGCTCCAGTATCTAACAATTTGTAAGTTAGGACAAGTGATCAAGATGCCAATACCAAGTTTAGGTTCAATATATGCTCCATCAGATAGATAATACTCTTTACAAAATGCCTTGAAAAACATTAGGATGATAGGAATGAAGTTTTTGTTGGTTTACCTATTAATTACAAAAGAAAGTACCATTGTGGTTACCAATAAGAAACAAGGTTGCAACTGAAGTTGGCATGCCTATTGTAGAGTAGTTTGTGCATTTTCTCAACAAATATGAATGAAGGAAGGCGATTGACATCAAAGATTTTATGAATAATTTAAACCCTTTAGTTTTTATTGAAATTTGTGCCAAACTTTAATGTTGATGTGGTAATGATTTATTACTTATGTTAGAGTAAAAAAAGATGAGTAAAAACACCATTAAATTTTCGTTGCAGGAATGTACACTCCTTAACACATGACCCAAATTCTTTCCTTGATTGAACTCACCATGGATACTGTTGACACCATACGATAGCTCTCCACACCTATAATATCCCTCTCGTATGCTGTGGAATATTTTGTAATTTTGCATATTATGTCTACTTGTTTTTGTGGTGAGGAGCTCAAGGCCAAGGCCCCACTGGAAAAACCTTGTAATTTGTAAAAATTAATTCTCTAAGTTCAAAACTTAGGAGACCTAGGGTTTTAATAAAGACCTTCGTCGAGAAGCTGAGTCTACTAAGGGAAGAGGCTGGAGGCTAACAACACCTTGGCGAACTAGTAAGTTTAACCTAGTCCCCTTAGGGTCTTAAAGAGGTAGCGAAGGTGAGATTTCCAAACACTAGTTAAGAGCGACATTAAAAATTTTATAAAAACAAAACACACATATGTATGTACACTATTATACATATATGAGCCTTATAGAATAAATACACATGATCGATGTAATATTACTTTGTGTCGAGTAATAATCGACGGTTTTAGGACCCATTACCTAAATTTCAGTCATCAATCAAGGAGGCGTTATTGGGAAACTTAGATTGAGGAGGTGTTACTATTTTAGTAGGGAGAAAACTTAGATTAAGGAGGCGTTACTCTTTAATTGAAGAGCATAGATTTTGGAAAACATTAGATTCCCTGACTCATTCCAACCTATGGTGGAAATGTTACTGGGGAGACATGAAGCACTGATTTTGGACGTTAAACTTACCAGAAATTATATTAATGAGGGAAAATGGATTTAAAGGGGGGAAGGTGTACTAGTTACAGGCGGAATCAATTCCTAAGAAAATCTCTAGAGTTTATTTTTGGAGAATAGGGATTCCTGTGTCTGTTAGGAAATAGGGGGACTGTGCGTTTTTTTTTCTAAAATAGATGACCCGTGCCTGTTTCAAATCATTGCATTTCTCAATGGAAATACAGAGGTAGTGCTTCTGTGCTTGAGGAGAGCAATAGGACCTGTGCTGGAGGATCTCTGTGGTTGAGGAGGGGAACGATCCCTGCGTTTCTGCAAGAAGCTTGAACGAAGGTGCTGAGCCCCGAAAGGAGAGGATTTCTCCTTGCATATAGATTGGCCGCTCCAGAGGTAAAGACAATAAATCTATGTTTTATTCTGCTAAGAAATATCAAAAAGATACTTCGGTGAATTTCAGTGAATTTTAGAGAACTATCTTTTTATATTTGAAAGCCAACTAAAAAAAATTATGTCCACTAACAAAACACTGAGATGGGCATTACTTGGAACTCGTTCCACCTGCCATCGACTACATTTCACTCACCCCACCGTCAACGGCTTCTGGGTAGTTCGCAACGCTGTTATAACAATGGAATTCTGTTGATTTGTGACAATCCATATGCCCATTTTCACTT
>LPNX010677048.1:0-27765 GCA_001517045.1 Pseudotsuga menziesii | reverse complement strand
TATATATATATATATATATATATATTTACCCCTTTTCACACATAATAGCAATAAGGGAATAATGGGTCTTTTACATATGGTATCAGAGCGAGAGTTGAAACGCTCAGGCCTTTTGGGCTTAAAATGCTTCTGCATGTTTCGTTTTAACTAACGATTGAGTTTGGCTTTGTGATACAGAGAAAATCAACAAGTTCGCATTGTTCAGCCAATACACGTACCTTAAGTTGTACCCAATACACATGTTTATTTCCCTTGTAGTTGTGTAGGAGAAGGAGGAACCTCTTCTCAGATCACAAAAGACGGTTATTGTTTTTCCACTTCTGCATTAAGTCGACCACGTAAGCATGCAGGTATCTGGTTATTTCCTTGATTTTTCTTTCGAAAAAATTTATACGATTATTTCATCTTTATTTTAAACTACACAATTAAATTATTGGTAAGATATAGGAGTCCTCTTAGACTCCTAGATGGTGAAAGTACCTTCTACTATAATAATAATGTGGGAGTTAAATTGTGGTAATAACATTATGTATGTGGATTTTTTTGTAAAACATAGTGATTAATGTTAAGGGGTATTTGGCATCTGGAACAAGATCATTGAGTATACGAATATTGAAAGAGAATGTCGTCAGTTAGCATTAGGTTTAATTTGAGTTCATTGTCCGTTAAAATTTGGTTGATAACATTGACAGTAAACGTTGATTATGTTGGATGGCCGACACTGACCCTTTTTGTTGAATATTTAAATTGTAAATCCTTATTTGGATTCCTAACTTAAATCAATTACATAGACGTCAAGTTTGAATTTGTTTTTGTAGTTGATGGCTGAAAATTATACTAATTTTCATTATTGATGAGTTTTTGACACTTATTTAATGCTTAAAGAAGGTTTGACACATTTCATGATCTGGTAGAAAATAAAGGATTGAAGGTTGATAATGATTTTTAAGCCCATTAATAAAAGTAATGAAGTTTTTAACTCTACTACTTGTACAGTAAAGTAACATATATAAATACAAGTTAAATAACATCTCTTGATGCTCATGAAAATGCTGGATTGAGTGTTGAAATCTTTAAAGAGATAGATCATGAATTGTGTCTTAATATTAGTGAATGATGTGTATATACCTGAAAGTCTTGTATAGCTACCTAAATACGAGCTTCATAATTGTTAAGTAAATAGAAGCATGCTCCTATTGGTGAAATGTTCTAGAAATGGTTCCTTGTGCTTGGATTAGAGTTTTGAACTATCTTATGCTTTGAATTAGCTCATGGACGGTGTTTTCATTTGGCTAGCCGAATAGACTAATTGTTGGAATGAATACTTATTAATATCTTATGTCGATTGGTAGAGTCTAGTAAGAACCCTAGAGTGCATTCTAGTGTGTTTGTTGGTAGTCTTGTGAATTAAATCCATCGAGAATTTCATGGCATTGTTGTTGCTTGGGTCATACTCAGATTGGCATTTTTAAGAACTTATGTGGGTTTGATCATCTAAAGATATGGATATTGTAAGTAAGTGAGTTGATGAAGGCTGTATAATGTTATATACTAACCTGGCAGGATGTGGTCGGAACACTATCAGTCGGAATTGACTGTTAGGAAA
This sequence comes from Pseudotsuga menziesii, assembly GCA_001517045.1. Lineage (NCBI taxonomy): Eukaryota > Viridiplantae > Streptophyta > Pinopsida > Pinales > Pinaceae > Pseudotsuga > Pseudotsuga menziesii. The sequence goes on along the minus strand of LPNX010677048.1, from coordinate 26,159 downwards.
TAATTACTACCATAGATAATGAGGTTAAGTATGAGTGTTGTTTGTACTTAATATAATTGAAGAATCTCGAGTTGTATAACCAAGGACTAACTGTGGATGATGTTTACATACTAACCTTGCAGGTTTCATCGATATCATGACCATTGCTACAATCAGCATACATTATGGTATATAATCTGCCTACGTATGTAAGTTGCGCTCATAAAAGAGTAAGGAGTAATTTTTCTATATGATTTACAAGGTTACATGACTTGTGAACGGCAATTAAAATCAATGCAAATTAGGAAACTTTGATAGTTGATTATTTTTGGGTTATCCACAATATGATGAACTGACCACCTGTAGAGTGCTTGCAGGCATGGGAAATTGTGGCCATGAAAAAGGCTAAAGCTCTAGGACTATAATGAGTCAATAATATATGAGAGAGATCTCATGTGTATAAAGTTTTCACCACGAGGGAGTGGTGATGGAGGTAGTGGTTGAAAGCTACCTTGTTTTCCCCCGGGCTAGGGAGGGACCACTATGCATTCTGGGGACGCCTAGATGTAAGATATTTTGGTTAAGACTCATTCCGCACATATTAGAGGACTGTCACATGAGTGGGGGACTCTTTGAAGAGAATAAACTCTAGGCATTGTGGAGGTGTGCGAGGACGGAAGTGCCTCAACTTGGTGAAGCACCCTGAATAGCACAAAAAGGAGATACGCCTAAGGGTGGGTATCGTCCTAGTGTTGGGTGGCTTGAATTGGTACTTGAAGTACTATTAGCACTTGGAGTTCTGGGATGGAGGAACATCCAGAGAAAAGAATAATGATGAAGCACCCTGAATAGCACAAAGGAGATACGCGAAGGGTTGGTGTCGTCCTTGTGTTGGGTGGCTTGAATTGGTACTGGGAATATTGTTAGCACTTGGTGTGCTAGGATGGAAGACATCCAAAGAAAAGAACAATGCTGGAAAAGGTATGTGCATTATAGGTAAACTTGTACATATGAGGTAATATGTTCATTTATTGACAAATAGAACGGACAGGTATATTGGAACCACTGTGGATTATGAAAATTGTATAATTGGATTTCTACATTGTCTCAATGTCGATGCTAGTAATAATGTTTTATTGATGTATCAATTTCATTATGGAAACAATTGGGTATTATGGCACCAATGAACATTAGAAAATTGCAGATTGTTACAATGCAAAAGAATCCATGACTTTTGTTTAAGTTGAATTGTGATTTGGACATGAATTACTGGAAAAGACTAAATTGTAGTTATGATACTACAAAAGACCTGCTAATTATGATTCATGATGAATTGACTCTTACCTATGTAAAATTTGGGTAGACCTGATTTTATGTTCAAGGAAAACTGTAGGTCCTACGAAACTACAAGGATCAGAAAAGAAAATTGAAAGAGATCTGAGCAAGCCAAAGCAAGAAGAGATGACTCCAGAGAAGAATAAAAGTTTTGTCGAAGAAACAAGAAACACCGAGGCCGGTGTTATTTTTTTTTAGGAACGAAGGATGTAATATCCCTCTCATATGCCATGGAATATTTTGTAATTTTCCATATTATGTGTACTTGTTTTTCTAGTGAGGAGCTGCAGGCCAAGGCCCCACCGGAAAAACCTTGTAACTTGTAAAAATTAATTCCCTAAGTTCAATACTTAGGAGACCTAGGGTTTTAATAAAGACCTTCGTCGAGAATCCGAGTCAACTAAGGGAAGAGGGTGGAGGCTAACAACACCTTGGCAAACAAGTAAGTTTAACCTAGTCCCCTTAGGGTCTTAAAGAGGTAGCGAAGGTGAGATTTCCAAACACTAGTTAAGAGCAACATTAAAACTTTTATAAAAAAAACACACATATGTATGTACACTATTATACATATATGAGCCTTATAGAATAAATAATCATGAACGATGTAATATTACTTTGTCTCTAGTAATAATCGAGGGTTTTAGGACCCATTACCTAAATTTCAGTCACCAATCAAGGAGCCGTTATTGGGAAACGTAGATTGAGGAGGTGTTACTATTTTAGTAGGGAGAAAACTTAGATTAAGGAGGCATTACTCTTTAATTGAAGAGCATAGATTTTGGAAAACATTAGATTCCCTCACTCATTCGCACCTATGGTGGAAATGTTACTGGGGAGACATGAAGCGCTGATTTTGGACGTTAAAGTTACGAGAACTTATATTAATGAGAGTAAATGGATTTAAATGGGGGAAGGCGTACTAGTTACAGGGGGAATCAATTCCTCAGAAAATATCTACATTCTATTTTTGGAAAATAGGGATACCTGTGTCTCTTAGGAAATAGGGGAATTGTGCATTTTTTTTTCTAAAATAGATGACCCGTGCCTGTTTCAAATCATTGCATTTGTCAATGGAAATACAAAGGTAGTGCTTCTGCGCTTAAGGAGAGCAATAGGACCTGCACTGGAGGATCTCTGTGGTTGAGGAGGGGAATGATCGCTGCGTTTCTGCAAGAAGCTTGAACGAAGGTGCTGAGCCATGAAAGGAGAGGATTTCTCCTTGCATATAGATTGGCCGCTCCAGAGGTAAAGACAATAAATCTATGTTTTATTCTGCTAATAAATATCAGAAAGATACTTCGATGAATTTCAGTGAATTTTAGAGAACTATCTTTTTATATTTGAAAGCCAACTAAAAAAAAAATTATGTCCACTAACAAAACACTGAGATGGGAATTACTTGGAACTCGTTCCACCTGTCATCGACTACATTTCACTCACCCCACCATCAACGGCTTCTGGGTAGTTCCCAACGCTGTGATAACAATGGAATTCCATTCATTTGCGACAATCCATATACCCACTTTCACTTTCTGCCCACTCGCTGACTTGCATTTAATTATTTTATATGATCTCCAATTGGGACAGTGCAAGGAAATTTCCCATCCATTCTTATTCAAATTAGTCGTGTACCATCCATTGGGTTTATTTTCCTGGACCAAGGTATAAAGAACATGATACTTGTGGGAGAAAGGATTCACTGCAACATTCATGCTGAAGTATTCTCAGCACTCTCTTATCCTACTATGTTTTGAGAGAAGAAAAGAACATCTTATGCCCAATTTCTTTCGGGATTAGCGCACCCTTTTAGAAAGGAATCAATAATAACTCATGGACGTTGCTATGTGTTGTTGCATATTGGTACGATTATCTTATTAGGTGCTGAATCATAGTATTCTCATGGGTGACTGCTACAATTCTTTGTTTTGTGGTTACGGCGGTGCGAGGATCACTCAAATCTCTACAGTTTATTTTTGGAGAATAGGGATTCCTGTGTCTGTTAGGAAATAGGGGGACTGTGCATTTTTTTTTCTAAAATAGATGACCCATGCCTGTTTCAAATCATTGCATTTCTCAATGGAAATATAGAGGTAGTGCTTCTGTGCTTGAGGAGAGCAATAGGTATTAGGACCTGCGCTGGACGATCTCTGTGGTTGAGGAGGGGAACGATCCCTGCGTTTCTGCAAGAAGCTTGAACGAAGGTGCTGAGCCACGAAAGGAGAGGATTTCTCCTTGCATATAGATTGGTCGCTCCAGAGGTAAAGACAATAAATCTATGTTTTATTCTGCTAAGAAATATCAAAAAGATACTTCGGTCAATTTCAGTGAATTTTAGAGAACTATCTTTTTATATTTGAAAGCCAACTAAAAAAAAATTATGTCCACTAACAAAACACTGAGATGGGCATTACTTGGAACTCATTCCACCTGCCATCGACTACATTTCACTCACCCCACCGTCAACGGCTTCTGGGTAGTTCCCACCGCTGTGATAACAATGGAATTCTGTTGATTTGTGACAATCCATATGCCCACTTTCACTTTCTGCCCACTCGCTGACTTGCATTTAATTATTTTATATGATCTCCAATCGGGACAGTGCAAGGAAATTTCCCATCCATTCTTATGCAAATTAGTCGTGTACCATCCATTGGGTTTATTTGCCTGGACCAAGGTATAAGGAACATGATACTTGCGAGAGAAAGGATTCACTGCAACATTCATGCTGAAGTATTCTCAGCACTCTCTTAGCCTGCTACGTTTTGAGAGAAGAAAAGAGCATCTTATTCCCAATTTCTTTCGGGATTAGCCCACCCTCTTAGAAAGGAATCAATAATAACTCATGGACGTTGCTCTGTGTTGTTGCATATTGGTACGATGATCTTCTTAGGTGCCGAATCATAGCATTCTCATCGGTGATTGCTGCAATTATTTGTTTTGTGGTTACGGCGCTGCGGGATCGCTCTTATCCCTTGAACTAGGGATCGGAACTCTTTTACTACCCTAGTTGTCCAAGGAGATAGCCTTGTAATAATATAAATCTGTGATTTTTTCTTTAAATCTGAATCTGTTAAACGTAAAGGAATTTCCAGAAAAAAAACATGTGGATTTGAGTTTTGGCATCCCCTTTTGACATAGGGTTTATTCTTCCATTAAAATGGTTCAACCTCTGTAACCGTTTTTTTGTGTGCATCACCCAGTATGCCCCGACTTACCCACTCATTTTCTGCATGGAAGAAATGTCTGCCCTCTGGAGTCTTTTAGTTGCACACTAATTCAGGGTGGCATTGGTGATGTATCGGTATTACCTAGGGGTTTTGGCGCACTCGAATGCATATGACTTGGGTTGTATTAATGTAAAATTGTGCATTGTAAGATTTAAGACGGTGCTTTGAATTTAAAAGATTGAATTAGGGTTTGCGGTGTGAAGTATTATATATTTTTAAGAAAGGAAGTGAAACGGATTGATAGAGAATTCAGAATTAAAGTATTTTGTTGAATGGTGTGTGAGGTCATAAATAGGCTCGTTGGGCAGTGTAGTTATGCAAATAGGTTGACCCGTACTTAGAATAAAAGGGTTGGTATGTTAGAGGAGAAAATCTGCTTACTCTGGTAAGATTAATGGTTCTAGTCGCTATTTATAATATATGATACTAGCATCCCTTTTATCCTATTAAATGCAGTAAGATGGTAAAAACTATTTTGAAGAATTAAAGTGTGATGTCCTACGGGAGTAGGAAGAGAGGTAAGAGTGTTGATTAAATCTTCGTGGTCATTTTAATGTTAATTAAAATATAGGTGGCTGTTTACCGTACATATAAAGCGTTATATAGTTGTAGATGTATCATGCGGTGATGGTTGGTGTTACCTTAACCAACCTTGTATTTAAATTTAAGGAAATCATATTTTATGAAGTCTCAGTTGGATGATAGTAGGGCTGACTGATTTGTTTGATGAAAATGCTTTAAGAATTTATCTGCCTCATTAAATTGAAGGTTAAAAAATAGTTTTAGAAATTTCCATAAGAGGTATGTCTAAGTATCAATGGACTTCAAAATCAGTTTGGATATTTTTCTTTTAACTTAAAAAGTTTCTCCAAAAACCGCAAGTTAAAAACATAGTAAAACTGGAGGTTAGACTCAATGCAACCTATCTACCAGCGAGAAGTTACCTTTACTGATTTCCTTTACTGATTTTATGTTTTCTCTGTACTTATACGAGGAAGTATTAGGTACGATTTTTGTGCCTTTGAGACTTGAGGTAAGGGAAAAATCCTTCAAAAGGGAATTTTTGATATTATGAAAATGTCTCTCTGCGAAGAGACTTGAGGTAGGGAAAGGGGCAATGTATGTGTCACAGCAATGTAAAATTATTTTTTGATAAATAAATAAAGGGACTAACAAACTTGGAGGACGTAGCCTCGTGGATGAGGTGAACCACGTATACTGATGCCTCCTCTTTATTTAATTTGTTTCTATTTGTCTATGTTGCTTTCTAACGCTTATGCACATTTTATCCATTGAATTTAATGTATGGAGTACTATAATTGATCTAAGCTACATTTACTAAATTAGTATAAGAAGCTACAAAACATGTGTTAAGGTTTTCTAAAGGAATTAACAAATTCACCTGTAACATACCCCTTATATCTCGATGTTGTCGTGTGTGGAAAAGGGGGTAGATTTTTTTTTTGTTTTCACTGTTACTACAAAAAGAGTCAATCATGTTAGGGTCATACTTTACATGGCATTTCAAAATGGCATATCTAATCAAATGCAATAACGTCAAAATCACACGCGCTGTAAACGTTCATTCAAACAATTTACATCTATCCCAATCATCTGAAACCAAACAACCATATTAGGCCTAATAGCTTTACCTGGTTATGTATTCCTTCTAATGGCGGAACAATTTAGGCTGTCATTTGATAACATGCTCAACTATTTATTTTAATGACAGTGTTACATACATTAACTTCGATGAAGATATGGATGTCTTATGGAATTTGCATTCACTACTCGGGTAGTTTGTGACGACCCCGTATCAACATTTCTTTGTTTTTACTTTTGTCCACATCAAAATCCAACTCATGCCTTCGATGCCACTTACCCTTACGGATCATGGGTATTATATTTGGATCAGAAACTAAAGTCATTTTCGAAGGGGTGCTGGTCGTAAGAGGAAACTTACTATTCAGAAATAACTATGTCAAGTGTAATAAACTTAGCCTTGGGATTCTTCCTAGGATCCATGTTTCATAGGCATTAACATACATGAAGGGATTTTTAAACAATGAAATTAACCTTTGTCCCACATTAGACCATGTTATAAATTGTAACACCATCAAATTCTCAGAGATAAAATTTGGTTTCAAAGACATGCTTATTCTTTCGATAAAACACACCAACAATCCTACATACTGGTTAGGTATGCAAATACATAAAGTATGGGTTAGATATTCTATACACTCTCCATAGAATACAATCTTTTAGGATTCAAATTTACTCTGAAAAGTTTACCTTATACTAAAAGCTTCCTATCATGCTGATGATCATAATAATAATAAAACTTCATGATCGAACATCATACATATGATACATATTAGTTTAAATAATTATGTGTCCCCTCAAAGGAAGGATGCTTATACTCAACCTTAAATTTTCATTTTGTAACATACATGTTTGGAAGCACAATCCATCATATAACGAACTGAAACTATTAATTAATGTAAGGGTCTCTTAAGTGACTAATGACCATTATTTTAATCGTTCATCTTTATTCATCATTGATCCCAATAACTTTCTTTAAAGATCTATAATAAAGTAATAAAACATTTGACAAGGCTATAGATCAATATTACAGATACACAAAACATTTCAAGAAAATTTAGACAACAGAGACACGCCATGTACGTGGTTTGCCCCATACTTGGGGTTACGTCCACCAAAATTAGTCGCCTTCTTTATTATAAAACAACATATGAAGGTATACAAGCCACACCATTAATGATGTGTTATCATTTCCCCCCTTCAAGGTTTTCTCATTAAATCAGAGAGGAGCTTTACCTTATCAACAAGAGAACCATATAACCCTAGGATATCTCTAGGAAAATATTTGAGTAGGACCGCCCCACCTTTTAGTTCATTAATGAGGTATTTATTTATATAAATATATACTATGGTGTAACTTGAAAACTCTCTAAGTATAGATTCATTATTGAAGACAATTAAATCTTTGAGCTTTTAGCCACAATATGGATTCATTAACCACAAGGTCGGATGATGTAATAATTCCATCTTACCATTACATGAAGCTCTAGAAATCATGTAACCCTTTTACACACTTATTATTAGGCCTCATCTATTCTAATTTCCATTATTTTTCCATATTTTTTTTCGTTACCATCTTTACCTTTATTCATATTCTCATGTGACCTCAAATTACCACTCAACAAAAGTCTATCTTTCTTAAACTAAAACAATCCATCCTGCCTTTCCCTTCTTATTTTTCACTTCTAAAATACTAGATTCGATAACTATTTGCACATCATGTACATCACAAAAATCACTCATGAAGAGATCAATACCCAACACTCCTACGGATCTAGATCACTTACCAACTGCACTCAAACATCAACGACTTTATTTTACGGGTTTAGTATTTTTCAATCGCAGGAAATCCTTAGATTCCACAATGATTTCAATTAAGGATTTGGATCAGTCATTCCTGAAATTGCACGAACTCTCTGAAATACACCACGATTTATTTTAGGGACTTGGATCTGTTTTACTGAAATACACAGTGATTTCATTTTTTTTGGCACTTGGATTAGTTTTTCCTTAACTGCACGAACTCACTGTAATACACAGTGATTTCATTTTTTTCGCACTTGGATTAGTTCCAACCCACAATCAACATCACCTCAAAACAATGATTGGATCTAGATCTGTATTACTAAAATACACAACGATTTCATCTAAGGATTGGATTGGATTCCATCAAGGCTCAACATTGACCCGAACGGGATTTCAAATTTTAGAGGAAAGGGATCCATTTGAATCGCATGCAGTAAAAAGGAGCAGCGAGTCGGTTAGTAGGAATCGCATCCAATCATCAAATAAGCAACGATTTATTTTTTGGAATCGCATGCAAGGTAAGGAGCTTCCCACGAATCATGGATCCTTACACATACAAACATAGGAAATGGGAATAATTTGCAGAGTTGAACACCTGCTAACCCAGATATTGGAAACACAGGAATTGCCGAGACTAAAACTTCTTGGGAAATAGCAGTGAATAGTACCTTTGAAAAATCGTAGCGAATGGTGCCTTTTGGAGAATCCCTCCTCTTGTTCATAGCTTCTGCATTTTCAGCCAATGCAGGAAGAATATGGTCCTCACCATATCGTACAATCTTCACTACATACTTCAACATCGTGTTCTGATCCTGAGAACCGAAGATTTTTCGCTAAACACCCTCTATTATATGTTTATCGATCCCCTTCTCTTTGTTAATCTATATCTCTCTTTTGTTCTGTATAGAGGACAGAGCAAATCGCAATTTTCAAAAGACATAGTAGTCGAAATCTCAAAGACTGAGAAAAATCGTATATCCATCACACATTCTTCTTCTCTCTGTTTTCAATTGCGGAGGGCCCTTGCACTTATATGGCAGGGNTCAAAAGACATAGTAGTCGAAATCTCAAAGACTGAGAAAAATCGTATATCCATCACACATTCTTCTTCTCTCTGTTTTCAATTGCGGAGGGCCCTTGCACTTATATGGCAGGTATTTTTCTTTCTAAAAAAACGTTGAGCTCCCTTATGCCCAAAACATCAAGATTTTTCCTTCCATAAGGAGCGTTGTGCTTCCACTAATCGTGGCGGTAAGTCTTCCCTTAAATTTTGCTGGAAAGTAATTAACTAGGGAAAGCTTTCTACCCAAAATAGTTTTTCCTTTAATGTAGGAAAATAAAATATGTCTTTGACTAGATACTCTAGTTAATGTGGTCTGTACAAAAACAGTAACCCCCTTTTTCCTTCTGCTCACCGCTTAACGAAAAAATCATAAACCTTTTAGCAATGGTTACTTTTTCCCATAATTAGAGATTTATTTTCCCTTCCAATATTTACTAATTACTTAATTAATGATTATTTTACCAATAATCATTTTAAATCGTGATTTTCACCCTTTTAAAGGTTTTAGAGGATAGTTATTCTTCATAAGATTTTAACTTAAATCTTTTAAGAAACGATTTTACTTGGCCATATATATATATATATATATATATATATATATATATATATATATATATATATATATATAACCGAGAGGTAGAGTTTCATTACTTTTTTTTTTTATCAAGGATACTCTATATACATAGGGTCGTATGTAGTAAAATCTGTGTCTATGCTGATAACGGTAATCCATCCTCATTAAGGCACTATCAACACCTTTTGAGAATTACTCTTGTAGATGAACCTTATCATCTTTTAATAATTTTTAAGATGGATATGATAATTTTTTTAAGTTGAACTTCTTGGTACTTGGTTTCTTAAAACGTATTACGTAAAAGTTACCCTTAATGCCCAAAGGTGATTTAGTCCACTTAGACAATCACCTCAAACTAGGATGACACTCTTGGTTGTTAAAACATCTATCTGTATTACAGTTACTACGGACCCACTCGTTGTTTTGAGTTTCCCCCCTACCGAATTTAGAGTTCTGTCGATTTAGTTGCATCAAACCCTTGAGTCTACCTAGGCAGTTTAAAGATTATCCAGGTCTTGTTTTCGGTGGGGCCTTGGCCTTGAGCTCCTCACCAAAACAATTACAATTAACTATTCATAATCACAAGGTATTCGGGGGTATGTAGGAGGGACATTACATCCTCCTCCCCTAAAAAAAACAACACTGTCCTCGGTGTTCATGACTTCGGCCACTCTCCTTTTCCTCTTGAGTCATATTTTCCTGCTTTGCATTTCCTGTTCTGACCTTTCCTAGCTTCTTCTCATGTTTTCCATTGTTCAAGACCTGCAGTTTTCCTGCAACAAGTTCAGGTCTAGCCCAATATCTCTTCAGTATAACATGAAATATATATATATATATATATATATATATATATATATATAATTCAACTAAACATATGCCACAGATCCATTTTTCCTCATTATAATCTGCAATTTTATAGTGTTCATTGGTGCCATAATACCTAATCATTTTCATAATGCGATTTATTCATCAATAAAAACATGATTACTATCCTTTTACTGTTGGTTTTATCTCAAACATTTGGTCAATTAGGTCATCATCTACTTGAGGAAACATTTCTTCACCTTACACATTAAGCAATGTAACAGTTTTTTTTTGGAAAATTCATTTAACATGTTTTTACATTTGTTATGTTTTCCAAACTCCCTTTGAGTTTCTTTTTCATATTCTGGTTTGGACTTACAATAATTTTGAGTTTATTCTCCTCAGTGACATCAAACAGCGTCATGTCTTTCCAAATGTCCAAATTTTTTTTGCCTAGGTCTTTTGCCACACCATATGCCTAACACCAATGTGCTCACGTGGCAATCGCTTGCCTAACACCATTGTGCTCTTGTAGCATATATGCCTAACACCAGTGTGCTCATGTGGCAATCACTTTCCTAACACCATGGTGCTCCCGCAGCATCAAAAAAAAAATTTAATCGTCATTCACAAATTGCATAACCTTGTAATTCATTTATAAAAATTACTCCTTACTCCTTTTCTGAGTAATTGAGCACAACTTGAATATGCAGGAGGATTTGTATACCATATTGTACATTGATTGTAGCAATCTTCATAATCTTAGTGAAGCCTGCAATGTTAGTATGCAACAACAGTCATCCACAGTTAGTCCTTGTTTGTAAAAATGAGGTTCGATGATTATATTAAGTAAAACAACACCCATACTTAACCCTCTTATCTATGACAGCAAATATTTTCTAACAGTCAACTCCGACTGATAGTGTTCTTGGCATATCCTGCCATGTTAGCATGTAACATTATACAACATTCATCAACTCATTTATTTTTAACATCAATATCTAGAGATAATCAAATCCATACAAGCTCTTAAAAATGCCAATCTCAGTTAGACCCAAGCAATTAACAATGCTATCAAATTCTCAATGGCTTTAATCACAAGATTACCCACAATATTCCTTCAATCTTGGTCTGGAATCAGTTCTAGGGTTCTTACTAGAATCTACAAATTATCAACAAGCATCTATTTCAACAAATATTCTATTTGGATACTAGATCAATACCCAAAACGAAAGTACCATCCATGATCTAATCAAAACATAAGATAGTTCAAAATCAAAATTCTAATCCAAGCACAAGGTACCAATTCTAGAACATTCACCAATAAGATCATGACTCTAAGAATTCATTTACTTAACAATTATGAAGCTGGTACTTGTAACTATACAAAAACTTTTCAGTACATATAACATCATTCACCAATATCCACAATAGCCCTAGCGAGGTCAACATGGATCAAGAAGTACATTCACCATTCTATTTAAGGATTTTCAACGCTTAGTCCAGCAATGTCATGATTCATAAAGAGATACGGTTTGACTTGTATTTATATTTGTCACTTTGGTGAACAAGAAATAGGTTTTAAAAACACAAAACTTCAATACCTCTATTAATGGATCTATAACCACAAGAGTCATTATCAGCTTTCAATCCCTCATTTTACTACCATGTCAAGAAATTTGTCAAAACCTTCTTTAACATTAAATCAGATCCTTAATATTCAAATCACAAGGGAAGAGAATAAGTGTCAAAGGAAAACTCACCAATAAACAGATTTCAATTTATAATAATTTCAGCAACCAAATTCAGAATTTATGCCTATGTAATCGATTAAACTTGGAAGCAAAATAAGGATTTCAATCTAAATATTCAACCTAAAGGTCAACGGATTACATATACCAGCAGCAATCCAACATAACCAATGTTTACTATCAACCAAATTTCAATAGGCAATGAACTTAGATATGAAACAAATGTTACCAATGTTAAGTGCAAAGTTGTTGGAGGATTGACGGCATTCACTATCAAGCTTTATATACTCGATGATTTAGATAACAGGGAAATTCTTCTATAGTGTCAATGCCCAAAGAGATTACACAGGAAACAAGCCTAAGCCTAGTTTCAGATGTATGACATGGTTGTCATCAAACAACCAAAATGTGACGATGGGTAGATCAAGTAACCAATGATTATGTCAATAAACTAGGCGATGATACTTTCATAGGGTTGTTCATCAAATTATTTAACTAGAATACTAGGCTTGTTGAATAATTGCAAATATAGGACAGTAAAGAGTATGACTCATTACAATATACAGGAATGCTTTAAACAGTGACTTCCAAATACAGGAATACCAGCAAAGATTTGTGTTGAAAAAGCAAGTTTTAGCATAGTTACTACTTTAGCATTTCTTATCCTTTTGCTTAAACCATTTTACTATACGTGATAGTCCACGACACAACTTTAGAGAGTTTTCAAGGGTAATACAGTTACTCCTTCATCATCAATCTTATCAAGTTCCCTTTTAATAGCTACCTTGCTATCCTCAAGGAGTTTAGGCAAGTTGTGTAGGTATATTTACAACTACACCTATATGACCATATTTCCTCATATAATGATATTTCTAACACTTTGGAGTATACTCTCCTGAGGAACTTATGTTTATTTATTACCAAAAAAGAATCCTAGCTTAGGTCTAGAAGACTTATAATCACTATTCAATTCTCATTAGGTCTTTAGTAGTCCTGCATTCTGTTAGTAATTAGGTAACCTTCTCAGTGCTATACAATTCATTGTGTCTTGAAAAGTAACCTATCACAATATTATTCTTTTCGTATGGAATTCTAAGAGTATTTTAAACATACCTTTTGTCATTAACGGCCAATCCAACTATGAAGGTAGGTTCTAAAGGTCACTTATTCGAGTAGTTCAAATTCTACCTTTCTGTTCATGACAAAAATTTCTATATCACTTCCATCGACCATGAGCGTGTCTAAGAAGACTTCTGTATTTCATTAAAATTCATTGGTGCAACTCAAATAACGATAAAGTAATTGTATTAACCATTCGTAAACATATTCGAAAGAAAAATAAGGAAATAGCCAGATACCGGTGTACTTACATCACTGGGCCTCTCATTGAGTTGGCGAAAGTAATGTCCTTCTTCATCAAATTTTTTGAGAGGACGTTCCTCGTCCTCCTGCACAACTACAGGGTTAATAAATATCTGTGTTTGGTACACCTTAAGGTACCGGTATTTGCAGAACATTAAGACTTGTTGATTCTTGTTATCACAAGGAAAAACTAAATCATTAGTTTCCAAAACAAAGTCCGCAGTAGCATTTTGATCCCAATATGCCCATCTATTCCAACTCTTGCTCTAATACCATCTCTAACATACCCCTTATACCTTGATGTTGTTATGTGTGGAAAAGGGGGTAGATTATTTTTATTTTTTTTACTGTTACTGCAAAAAGGGTCAATCATGTGAAGTTCATACTTTACATGGCATTTCAAAATGGCATATCTAATCAAATTCAATAATGTCAAAATCACATGCACTGTACACATTCATTCAAACAATTTACATCTATCCCAGTCATCTGAAACCAAACATGCATATTATGCCTAATAGCTTTACCTGGTTATGTATTCCTTCTAATGGCGGAACAATTTAGGCTGTCATTTGATAACACGCTCAACTATTTATTTTAACGACAGCGTTACATACATTAACTTCGATGAACATATGGATGTCTTGTGGAATTTGCATTCACTACTCGGGTAGTTTGTGACGACCCCGTATCAACATTTCTTTGTTTTTACTTTTGTCCACATCAAAAGCCAACTCATGCCTTTGATGCCACTTACCCTTACGGCTCATGGGTATTATATTTGGATCAGAAAATAAAGTCATTGTCGAAGGGGTGATGGTCATAAGAGGAAACTTACTCTTCAGAAATAACTATGTCAAGTGTAATAAGGTTAGCCTTGGGATTCTCCCTAGGATCCATGTTTCATAGGCATTAACATACACGAAGGGATTTTTAAACAACGAAATTAACCTTTGTCCCACATTAGACCATGTTATAAATTGTAACACCATCTAATTCTCAGAGATAAAATTTGGTTTCAAAGACATGCTTATTCTTTCGATAAAACACACCAACAATCCTACATCCTGGTTATCTATGCAAATCCATCAACTATGGGTTAGATATTCTATACACTCTCCATAGAATACAATCTTTTAGGATTCAGTTTTACTCTGAAAAGTTTACATTATACTAAAAGCTTCCTACCATGTTCATGATCATAATAATAAAAAAACTTCATGATCGAACATCATACATACGATACATATTAGTTTAAATAATTATGTGCCCCCTCAAAGGAAGGATGCTTATACTCAACCTTAAATTTTCATTTTGTAACATACATGTTTGGAAGAACAATCCATCATATAATGACCTGAAACTATTAATTAATGTAAGGGTCTCTTAAGTGATTAATGACCATTATTTTAATCGTTCATCTTTAGTCATCACTGATTCCAATAACTTTCTTTAATGATCTGTTATAAAGTAATAAAACATTTGACAAGGTTGTAGATCAATATTACAGATACACAAAACATTTCAAGAAAATTTAGACAACAGAGACACGCCATGTACGTGGTTGGCCCCATACTTGGGGTTACGTCCACCAAAATTAGTCGCCTTCTTTATTATAAAACAACATATGAAGGTATCCAAGCCACACCATTAATGATGTGTTATCATTTCCCCCCTTCAAAGTTTTCTCATTAAATTAGAGGAGACCTTTACCTTATCAACAAGAGAACCATATAACCCTAGGATATCTCTAGGAAAATCTTTGAGTAGGACCGCCCCACCTTTTAGTTCATTAATGAGGTATTTATTTATATAAAGATATACTATGGTGTAACTTGAAAACTCTTGAGGTCTAGATTCATTATCCAAGACAGTAAAATCTTTGAGCTTTTAGCCACAATATGGATTCATTAACCACAAGGTCGGATGATGTAACAATTCCATCCTACCGTTACATGAAGCTCTGGAAATCATGTAACCCTTTTATGCACTTATTATTAGGCCTCATATATTCTAATTTCCATTATTTTTCCATATTTTTTTTCGTTACCATCTTTACCTTTATTCATATTCTCATGTGACCTCAAATTACCACTCAACAAAATACTTTCTTTCTAAAACTAAAACAATCCATCATGCCTTTCCCTTCTTATTTTTCACTTCTAAAATACTAGATTCGGTAACTATTTGCACATCATGTACATCACAAAAATCACTCATGAAGAGATCAATACCCAAAACTCCTACGGACCTAGATCGCTTACTAGCCGCACTCAAACATCAACGACTTTATTTTACGGGTTTAGTATTTTTCAATCGCAGGAAATCCTTAGATTCCACAATGATTTCATTTAAGGATTTGGATCAGTCTTTTCTAGAATTGCACGAACTCTCTGAAATACACCACGATTTATTTTAGGTACTTGGATCTGTTTTACTGAAATACACAGCGATTTCATTTTTTATGACACTCGGATTAGTTTTTCCTTAACTGCACGAACTCACCGTAATACACAGTGATTTCATTTTTTTGGCACTTGGATTAGTTCCAACCCACACTCAACATCACCTCAAAACAATGATTGGATCTGGATCTGTATTACTAAAATACACAGCGATTTCATCTAAGGATTGGATCGGATTCCGTCAAGGCTCAACATTGACCCGAACGGGATTTCAAATTTTAGAGGAAAGGGATCCATTTGAATTGCATGCAGTAAAAAGGAGCAGCGAGTTAGTTAGTAGGAATCGCATGAAATCATCAAATAAGCAACGATTTAGTTTTTGGAATCGCATGCAAGGTAAGGAGCTTCCCATGAATCATGGATCCTTACATATACAAACACAGGAAATGGGAACGCTTTGCAGAGTTGAACACCTTCTAACCCAGACATTGGAAACACAGTAATCGTTGAGACTAAAACTTCTTGGGAAATAGCAGCGAATAGTACCTTTGACAAATCATAGCGAATGGTGCCTTTTGGAGAATCCCTCCTCTTGTTCATAGCTTCTGCGTTTTCAGCCAATGCAGGAAGAATATGGTCCTCCCCATACCCTATGATCTTCACTACATACTACAACATTGCGTTTTGCTCCTGAGAACCGAAGATTTTTCGCTGAACACCCCTTGTTTTATGTTTATTGATCCCCTGCTCTTTGTTAATCGATATCTCTATTTTGTTCTGTATAGAGGACAGAGCAAATCGCAATTTTCAAAAGACAGAGTAGTCGAAATCTCAAAGACAGAGAAAAATCGTACATCCATCACACATTCTTCTTCTCTCTGTTTTCAATTGCGGAGGGCCCTTGCACTTATATGGCAGGGATTTTTCTTTCTAAAAAACGCTGAGCTCCCTTATGCCCAAAACATCAAGATTTTTCCTTCCATAAGGAGCGTTGTGCTTCCACTAATCGTGGTGGTAAGTCTGCCCTTAAATTTTGCCGGAAAGTAATTAACTAGGGCAAGCTTTCTACCCAAAATAGCTTTTTCTTTAATGTAGGAAAATAAAATATGCTTTTGACTAGATACTCTAGTTAATGTGGTGTGTACAAAAACAGTAACCCCCTTTTTCCTTCCGCTCACCACTTAACGGAAAAATCATAAACCTTTTAGCAATGGTTACTTTTTCCCATATTCACAGATTTATTTTCCCTTTCAATATTTACTAATTACTTAATTAATGATTATTTTTCCAATAATCATTTTAAATCCTCGAGCGATTTTCACCCTTTTAAAGGTTTTAGAAGATAGTTATTCTTCATAAGATTTTAACTTAAATCTTTTAAGAAACGATTTTACTTGGCCATATATATATATAACCGAGAGGTAGAGTTTCATTACTTATTTTTTTATTATCAAGGATACTCTATATAGATAGGGTCATATATAGTAAAATTTGTGTCTATGCTGATAATGGTAATCCATCTTCATTAAGGCACTATCAACACTTTTTGGGAATTACTCTTGTAGATGAACCTTATCATCTTTTAATAATTTTTAAGATGGATATGATAATTTTCTTAAGTTGAACTTCTTGGTACTTGGTTTCTTAAAGCGTATTAGGTAAAAGTTACCCTTAATGCCCAAAGGTGATTTATTCCACTTAGACAATCACCTCAAACTAAGATGACACTCTTGGTCGTTAAAACATCTATTCGTCTTACAATTACTATGGACCCACTCGTTGTTTTGAGTTTTCCCCCTACTGAATTTAGAGTTCTGTCGATTTAGTTGCATCAAACCCTTGAGTCTACCTAGGTAATTTAAAGATTATCCAGGTCTTGTTTTTGGTGGGGCCTTGGCCTTGAGCTCCTCACCAAAACAATTACAATTAACTATTCATAATCACAAGGTATTCGGGGGTGAGTAGGAGGGACATTACATCACCCACCTTCCTCTTCACTTGTAATGTGCTAGCACAGGTAAATTACATTGTTCAATAATGTTTTATAAAGTGTTTGATCTTATATTATCATCCACAGTTCTTAAAAGATAAACGTTCATAATTAGTAGTCGCTCAAATAAGATCTTAATCTTGATGATTATGTGTGTGAGACAGTTATCGATAGGAAACTTAGTAAATTGGATTCAAATCGCATGTTTGGTTTCTCCAGGAAGGAGTATGGATGTAAATTATCAAATGGTTGTTTTGCATTATGAGTAGTTGACNTTTTACCCCTTTTCACACATAATGGCAGTAAGGGAATAATGGGTCTGTTACAACACCCAATATTTCCATCATGAACATGTGACCTAAATGTAGATTCATTGGATTAATTAGTTCAATCCTACAATTGCCCACACATCTCTATCATTTAAACTACCATTTTCATCCTCCCTCAATCCAACATAATTTATTTCTCATTTCATGTACAATATATAAGCCAATGTAAGTACGCAAATTTTCCTACTAAATCAAACAAGGAGATTTGTTCCATGCAAATAAATTCCAAAGTGAATCTAGCATAAAATTTACCTAATTTTTTCACATAATTAAATTTTCAAAGTGTATTTTCCTATTTTGTTTCAAAGCTTATGAGTTTCCTCTAAACATAATGTTTATGAATGCAAAGTGATAAATCTATTTGTAACATCCCTCTCATGCCCAAAATATTTTGTAAATACAAGGGTTATTGTACTTATTTCTGGTGAGGAGCTCAAGGCCAAGGCCCCACCAGAAACAAAACCTTTTTAGCTGATATAAGTTAAAGTTTAATTGAGTAGAAAACTTAGGAGACAGAGTACAGTAACACAATTTAATGAAGGGGACCAACTAAACCCATGAGGGTGAAAAGGGGAATGGTGAGGGAGGTTTGAAGCTCGACGGTGTAGTCTTCCTATTTGTCTTAACTATGGCAACCGTAGGATTTTAAAATTCTCACCGTAATTAACCCAAGTGATAATAAAATACTATAACTTATTTAGATAAACTCTAAATAGGGTACCAGCATATTAAACTCGACAAAGAGCCAAGGGAAGGGCAAGCTAAATAATTAATTAGATGTTAAAATCGCCTTTAATGATATGAAGAAATACCATTATTTGCATATCAGATTTCCTCAATATACTGTGCCATTATAAGGAAATTATGCATATATAAGGCTATACTTCTAATTATATTTATATATATATTCCTTGGATTCCTACCAAATTATTAAGTGGAGGAAGATGTGACCAATTCGGGTAAGAGAATCCTATGAAGGATTTTTATGGCAGATCTTCCTCTAGATTTTTCTTGCCAAGATTTTAGCTGTCAGTTTTGGCAGGCGTAGAAATAGTAAGACTAATTTTTGTAGGGAAACATGTTCCAGCTTTAGTGGAGAAGTTTCCTCGGGCATGAACGCCATGTGGGAGATAGGTTTCTGCCTTTTTGCATTGATTAAGGAAGGAGGCTAAAAGCCTATTGTAGAGGCAATGGTTAAAAGTTGGGGAAAGGACGCGTGAAGTGTATCTCTCTCTCTCTAGTTTTCTCATGGGAGAAGATGGATTTAGGATTTTTGAGCAAGTGAGTTTCCATGTTCTAACGGTGGAGGAATCCTTGCGTCCTTGTCAAGAAGGAATTATGTGTTTCTTTTGGAGTGTTTCTCTGGGATTTTCGAAGGATGGTCTCTGCGTGCTTTAGAAGGGAGGGGCACTACTTGGCCAAGGTTGTGTTTTCCCTTTTCTTTGAAAACAGTTGAAATGCCACCCTGACTTGGATCAAATTTTCCTTAGCCGATTATCTCGCTCTCCTTGGTCCACCATGATATTCACCTAGAGGGGACGCTCATCAAAATGATTGCTGGATCGCGTAGCAAGTTCTGGGATGAGCTGGTATGTGCTGTTTCACGACTCTTACTTGCATTTTTTTTGTGGGTCAAAGAATAATGGAAAAATCCCTTCTCTGTCGTCATTTAATAACCCCATATATGCTTATCAAGGCGAGGCAGGCTTCAATATAGTGTAGATCCCATAGAATCCAACGTAGATTCCGTGGAGAGTCACTCCATTGGGTGCTTGATTATTTTTGGCCAGATCTCTGTCTTGAACAGCGAATTACATTCATGTGTACAGCAGGGGTTTACAAATAGAGATTAAATTAAATATTTAAGTTATAGATGAACATAGTGCCCAATGACAGTCGCATCCCGTGAAACATATGGATCAGGCATAGATTTAAATGTGTGTCATTGGTGGTCCCTTGGAATCGAATTCGAGTCCCGAAAATAGAGAAAGGTGGGTTTTGGAAATAATAAATCGGACAATAGAGAAAGGCTGGTTCTGGAAATAATAATAATGTTGCTAGCTTGAAAACCTTGGTTCTTAGTTGTATGATTGCTGCAGGAGTCCAGTTTGGGGAAAGGCTCTGCATATTTTCCCTCTGACGCTTTACTTTCAGGTTACCCCGCCTTACTTCTCTCGATAAGCGGTATATTATTCAGCAGTATGTATTTTTAGGAATTCTGTTCTCTGCCATGTTGCAGATGATCTCCACTTCGTTGGTCACAGAATGGTTTCATTTATTTGAGATCTATAAGTATTTTAGTATGCTATTTATTAGTGGCTGTGTTGCGTGTGACACTGTTTTCCTTGAAATTGCACCCTAGAGGAGTGAGTCTGATCTGACAATATAGATATATATGTGCAATGTGTTTTCAAGGAATTAGTACCCATGATAGCGCAGACCTTAAATTTGTAGCGTTTTACACTGAGCATAAAAAATAAGGATCTAATCCGAAACTTGAACTGAGAATAATTATAGTTAGCATGGTAGGTATATAAAGACTAACTATTTCAGTCAACATGAATCCTTGTGAGCTGGTGAGTCCTATTAATTAATTTTGAGCTTTATTTCCTTGCATGTATTGAACCAGACCCAAATTTTGTAGAATGGGTATGCCCTATTGAAGTAAGGAGGATCCTTAGTTTGTTTTAAAAAAAGGTTTACTAGGACAGAATGATAGATGTTTATGAAAATTAAGATGATGGGGTTATAAAACAACCTTACATCTTTGAAAAGTACTATGTGAAGAGGGAGTCTCTTGATATCTAATAGAATTATATGGCAACAATTTTGTTGTTGCGGAATGAAATCCATTAATAAAATAAATGTCATAGGATGTGATAGTTTGGGGGATGTAGCCCATGGAATTGGGTGAACCACGTACATTGGCGTCCCTCTTGTATATGGATAATTGTTGCATTTTTTTCCTTGTCTTGTTTTGCGTACATGGTCTCAATTCTTGAGCTGTTGATGTATTGTACATATTATTATCTTGGTTCTTCCTTATATAATTATGTGTATGATAATGACAAGGTAAATTGTTTAAGTGATGCCCTATATTTGTTTTAAAATACAAAAGGATTGGTTACATAATGGTTAGAATGTAGATACCATCTAATAAGAAATGCAGTTACTGATTGAGGGTTGGAATTGTTTGACTGTAACTACATTTGAATCATGCTTAATCAAGATAGCAAGCTCCCTCGAAATGTCCAACACCCTTTAGTGATGGTTTTGCAATAAGTTTGAGTTTTACAATACCAAGAGTATAAGTGGTTTTCAAAGGGAATTTATTGACTTGTTTTGGGGTATATTACACTTTCAGAAATAACATCTTTGCTTAAGGGAATGATAGCTTATGAATAATTATTAACGACTAAAAATGATTGTAATCACTTAAGAGACTCATGTGTTATTTAAGAACCCGCATATCATGGTACGATGAAATGCGGTTAAACAAATTGGGTATGTTTGAAATCACGGTTTGAATCTGCAAAATAAGTGTTTCTCCTTTTGGATAGAAATCGTGTTCACAAAAAAGGTCAGAATGCTTTGCAGGTATTATGTCTAGATCACAATATTGGGTTATGGATTATGATTAGCAATGTTAGTACAAATGAAGGTTTTTTTATGTCGTAGTTCCCTTATGAAAGCTATAATCTAAAGGAATGATAGAAAGACGATAACGCATAACAACTTGTGCCTTAGATGATGGTATGTATAAAAAGGTGTGTCGAAAATAAGTTAACAAGGTGAAAATTATAATTGGATAAAGACATGAACTCTCGAGAACATTGGTATAAATCTCCTTGGATAAAGACAAATAAGAAATGAAAATTGAAGAGTATGGTAATTCTTTTAAGACTTGTGGTCTGTTACACTAAGTAAATTGCATGTAACTTGCATGTACTTGTTTTCTGATAAGGTGGATGATTATGGATTGTCGAATGATTGATTTTAATGCATGTGATTTAGACTTTATCACTTTGTTTGAGCATGTTTTCATTGAAGGGCCACATGAATATTTGACAATAACATGATTGATTCTTTTGTAGTAATAAAGAAAAGCATTGTCTTACCCCTTGTTCGCACAAAATGGAAGTTGAGGTGCAAGGGGTACGTTACATATGGTATCAGATCTACAGTTGAAACACTTGGGCCTAATTGGGCTCAAAACGCTCCTACAAGTTTTACTTTAAAACTACTTGTCTACTGACCTTGGAGTTGTGCAGGGGAGGCTGGAACATTGGCCCAAAAATCACAACAAAGGCGACCCAATACCTTGTCAGCTCAATGTGAGACCTGAGCATGTAAGTACAAAGGTATCAGGTTATTTTTTTTGCTCACTTACGAATATGTTTACAAATAGCTAAGACGATTGCTTTGTCTCTATTTTGAGTTGCGCCAAAAAATTTACTAAGGTTTAGAAATTCTTCTTGGTCAAACTCATGGTCGACGAGAGTACTATAGTAGTTTCTATTATAATAGTAATATGGGAATTGGAGACTCATAGTTTTATATATGAGTATGGTCTATGAGTTTGCTTCAGTTTCTTTATGCATCCAGGTCTTTGAAATATGGATATGGTTATGATTATTTTCTGTGATTTTTTGCTTGAGTTCTGTATGCATTCAAGATTTTAATGTGCATCCAGGCAAGGGTATGCTTCTACAATTTTGGTAGGGTTTCCATATGCATTCAAGATTTCAGTAGGTGACCTGCTAAGATATTTTTAAATATGCATCCAACCATGAGTATACTTTGTGAGTTTTGCTTGAGTTTTTATTTTATGCACCCAGGATTTTAATATACATCGGAGCTTGGGTATGCTTCTGCTATTCTTGCGTGTTTCTCCATATGCGTTGAAGACCTCAGTATGCAACCGGTTAAGAGATTTTTAGATATGCATCCGAGTATGAGTAAGCTTCGGCGATTGTATTATTGCATGAATTCCAGCATGCATTAGAGTATAGATTGGGTGTGAGATTTAGATTTCCTTGGTTATATACTCTAGCAGAGATAGACCTGATTGTATGAAATGGATCTTGTTAGGTCCGATACCTCTAAATGTATTCCTACATAGATCTAATGATTGTATGCATTTTAGATATAGATTAGATGAATGAGATCCATATTTCCATGGTTGTATGTAATTGCAAAGATAGATCTGATCATAGGAAATTAATCCAGTTAGACCTGATGCTTGTATATGGCTGCATGTATAGATCTAAGGATTGTATGTGTTCCAAGTATAGATCTCATGTATGGGAATTCCGGTCTCATGGTTGTATGAGGTTGCAAAGATAGATCTATTTATAAATTGGAATTCTGTCGAGATCCAATCGTTGTATGTATGGGCATGGGCCGAGACCGTGTTGTGTATTTGATTAGATAAGGTTAATGCATGAGTCATGAATGGAATGCCTCCTATTTCTTTAATTTTTGGAATTACTGCTGATATGTGTAATCCATTAACCTTGTGGTTGAGTATTGAGATCGAAAATCCTTATTTGGCTTCCAAATTTAATCAGGTATCAATTATGAATTCGTTTGCTGAAATTATATTAAATGGAATCTGATTTTTGGTAAGTTTCCTTTTTGATACTTAATCTCCTCCCTTGTGATTTGACTACCAAAAATCTGAATTAAAGGCTTAAGAATGTTGACACATTTCTCGACAACGGCAGTAAACTGAAGGTTTGAAAGTTGTTAACGATTTTGTTTTGTGGTTATAAATTCATTGATAAAGGTTTTGAAGTTTGTGTTTTAAAACCTATTGCTTGTTCAGTAAAGTAACAAATATGAATACAAGACAAGCCGTATCACCTTTTGAATCCTGACATTGTTGGATTGAGCATTGAAAATCCTTAAAGAGATAGATTGGCGAATGTACTTCCTAATCTATTTTGATCTTGCTAGGGATATTTTGGATATTGGTGAATGATGTTGTATGTACTGAAATGTTGTTGTATAGTTACAAGTACCAGCGTCACAATTGCTACGTAAATAAATTCTTACAGTCATGCTCTTATATTATGAATGTTCTAGAATTGGGTCCTTGTGCTTGGATTTGAGTCTTGATCTTGAACTGTTTGGTGTTTTGATTAGCCCATGGATGGTATTTTGATTTTTGGGTATTGATCTAGTAGACAAATGGCCTATTTGTTGGATTGCTATCATATGTCTATTCTAGCAAGAACCCTAGAATCAGTTCTAGTGCTAGATTGGAGGATCTTGTTGGTAATCTTGTGATTAAAACCATTAAGAATTTGATAACATTATTGTTTCTTGGATGATGTTAAGATTGACATTTAAAAGCCTATATGGATTTGATTATCTAAAGATATTGATGTTAAAAATAAATGAGTTGATGAATGCTGTATAATGTTACATGCTAACATGGCAGGATAGGCTAGGAACACTATCGGTTGGAGCCGACCATTAGAAAATATTTGTTGCCATAGATAAGGAGGATTCACCGAGATTATGAAGCATTGCTACATTGAAGCACATTATGGTATATAAATCTTCCTGTGTATGTAAGTTATGCTCAATTACTGAGAAAAAGGAGTAAGGAGTAATTTTTTGTCTTTATTTTTGTTTTGTTTACGAGGATATGTAACTCATGAATGACGATTAAAAATCGATGCATATTATGAAAATTGATTGGTGCAATTTTGGGTTATCAATGAATGCTTTGATTGACTATGTAAGATGATTCGTGAACTAGGACAATGACAATAAAGTCATGAAAGCACCATGGAGTGTGCATTGCAATAATCAAGGTTAAAATTCATACAAATATGAATAAGGAAAAATTTTGATGCTGTGTGAGCACCGTGGTGTTAGGCAAGTGATTGCCGCAGGAGCACACTGGTGTTAGGCATATATGCTGCAGGAGCACAATGGTGTTAGGAAAGTGATTGCCGTGTGAGCACATTGGTGTTAGGCATATGGTGTGGCAAAAGACCTAGGCAAAAAAAATTTGACATCTGGAAAGAAAGGACGCTGTTTGATGTCACTGAGGAGAGTAACCTCAGAATTATTGTAAGTCCACACCAGAATGGAAAAATAAACTCAAGTGAGAGTTGGAAACAAATGTAAAACCTATTGACATATTTCCAAGTAACTATTACATGTTGAATGGGTAAGGTGAGGAAGGGATTTCCTTAGGTCAAGGACAACATAACTATCCAAAGGTTGGAGATAAAACCAACACCCAAAGGGTAGTAATTATGTTTTATTGATGAATAAATTGCATTATGAATTTGCAAATTGTTACAATGCAAAAGGATCTATGCCCTATGTTAATTTGATTATTATTTTTGAACATGATCAAGTGATTAAAAATTTGGCTAGACCCGAATTGTTGCAGGAAAATCGCAGGTACGGAACAATAGCAACTTGGGAAGATACAGAAAGAACACAGGGGACCAGGATGAAAAAGGACGAAAACAAGAAAGGACAATGAAATTGGAAGAAGGAAATTGTTATGAAAAATAGGAACACCGAGGACGGTGTTATTTTAAGGGGGAGAGGATGTAACATCCCTCTCGTGCCCAAAATTATTTGTAAATACAAGGGTTATTGTACTTGTTTCTGGTGAGGAGCTTGAGGCCAAGGCCCCACCAGAAACAAAACCTTTTTAGCTGATATAAGTTAAAGTTTAATTGAGTAGAAAACTTAGGAGACAGAGTACAGTAACACAATTTAACGAAGGGGACCAACTAAACCCATGAGGGTGAAAAGGGGAATGGTGAGGGAGTTTTGAAGCTCGATGGCATAGTCTTCATATTTGTCTTAACTATGGCAACCGTAGGATTTTAAAATTCTCACCGTAATTAACCCAAGTGATAATAAAATACTATAACTTATTTAGATAAACTCTAAATA
>LPNX010677019.1:31285-48348 GCA_001517045.1 Pseudotsuga menziesii | reverse complement strand
GCTTTTTAGTGGGATTTTATGGGAAATATGGTAGGAAAATGGACAAATGAGCCATGTAGTGGGGTAGATGAGGTAGTTAACCATTTTTGGGTGTTAACAACTGCAGAGAAAAATTATACTACAACCGAGCGGGAAGGCCTTGCTATGGTGTATGCACTACAGAAGTTTCGACATTATCTATTAGGATCACATTTTAAGATGTTCACTGACCATTCTACTTTGAAATATTTGGTTAATAAGCCATTGTTAGGAGGAAGAATATGTAGATGGCTGATTCTGTTCCAAGAATATGACTTCGAGATCATAGTTAAGCCTGGGAGACTGAACCTAGGACCTGACCACTTGTCGAGGCTCGAGTTAGGTGAAGAACCCGCCAGTTTGGATGAGGGCCTCCCTGATGTGCAGCTGTTTTCCATTCAGATAGTCGATGACTACTTCCAGGATATTGCTCCGTACTTGTCTACAGGGTTTCCACCTGCTGAAATGACCACACAGTAGAAAAAGTAGCTGGTAGTGCGAGCAACGGACTTCACTCTAATATCCGGCCAGCTGTATAAGATGGGACTGGATGAAATACTGCGCAGGTGTGTTTTGGAGCATGAACGACCCCTGATTCTGGCCGAGGCACATTCTGGCATGGCAGGAGGTCATTATGCAGGGAAAATTACAACACAGAAGATTTTGACAGTCGGCTTATGGTGGCCCACCGTTCACAAGGATGCAAGAGAATATTGCCACAGCTGCGACGTCTGTCAGAGGACAGGTAAACCATCTCAGCGGGATGAAATGCCCCTAGTTCCACAGGTAACCTTACAATCTTTTGACAAATGGGCCATTGACTTTGTTGGCCCCATCAACCCCCCCGCGAAGAAGTCTGGTGCGAGATATATTATTACAGCAATTGACTACCTTACCCATTGGGATGAATCCCAACCGGTCAAGAACTGTAGCACTACTACAGCTGCGCAATTCATCTTCGATCACATCTTGTCCAGGTTTGGGTGTCCTCGCGTCCTTATGAGCGATCAAGGATCACATTTCTTAAATAAAACCATTGCAGTGCTGACTGAAGAATTTCAAGTTTACCATTAGAAAAGTACATCCTATCATCCACAAGCCAATGGGACTGTCAAAGCTTTTAATAAGATCCTGTAGCATGCCTTGACGAAGACCTTCAAGGCAGTGCTATGGGCTTACAGAACTACTTGCAAAAAGTTGACAGGCCATACACCCTTCCGATTGGTTTATGGGCAAGAAGCTGTCATGCCTATGGAATACATTGTTCCCAGCCTCAGAATATCTGCTTTTACCGAGATGGATGACCCATACATACTAACAGAGAGACTGAAACAGATACTAGAACTCGAGGAGGATAGATTTATTGCAGGTTTCCAGCAACAGGTCCGGAAAGCTCGAGAAAAAGCATGGCATGACAGACACATTAAGAAGAAACAATTCCAGCAGGGTGATCTTGTGCTCCTCTATGATAGCAAATTTATGAAGTTCCCCGGAAAGTTTAAAACACATTGGAAGGGACCGTATATAGTCCAGAAAGTTACTGATGGGGGCGCAGTCCAATTAGATAAGTTGAATGGAGAGCTCTTCCCTTCTATGATAAATGGGAGTCGTCTAAAGAAGTACAGGGACAGGCCACGTCCTCAGACTTGATGGTAGCCCCAAGAAAGAAAAGTTTACATACCCAGCAGAGCTGCTCGCCACGCTGGAGTATGTCGTATGGGAAGCCGAAGGTTGGTCAGGGGATGCAGGTTCAACCTGTGATGAAGGGGAAAGTGGTTGTTATGTCGTAGGGTGGAACTATGTCGCAGCCTAGGATGAGATGGATGGGACCAAATACATTTGACGGCGGCAGCACGTGAGCTAATCTTCATAACTGTAATTATGATATTTCGGGAAAATCTCAGGCGAGGTGTGCCGAGATTTCTGTTATCCAAGCAGATTTGATGTCATTACTACACTATGATGACAAATTCTGTAACAGAATTCTATAAGTAAGCTACATTGGCTTATGAAATCTTCCTTAAAGCATTTCGTGAAGTTTGTCCGCTGGGAGCCATGTCAAACAATTGTGACGTTCAGGAGCTAGTATGAGAGTTCAGAGAGAGAGGATTGCAGAACCTTTTGAGTAATCTGCCAGTACAGTCGTATTCGGTTCAGGTACACAGGCAGGCAGAAGTTTGCTCTAAACCAGGCGAAGGCAGGCACAAATTTGCTCTAACATGGAGCCACAACGGCCATAAGACCTTGCCAAATGACTCTGGCGAGCCCCACCCTGAAATCTCCCAGCATAGCAGAACCATGGCAGCTGTGTGTCTTATGTAGTGTGACACACAATTCCAGGGGACCCCAAGCTGTGGATGGTTAAGTATCGCCAACCTGACCAAAGGATGGGGTTGCAGATGGACCCACAAGGCCTTCTTTCGCACCAATATCAAGCAGCAGAAAGAAGCGGGCAGCCGGCCACTAGCAGGATGAACTCCAAGAACCAGCGCACAATGTCTTCGCCAAGCAAATTTTACCACCAACTGAGCAGATAAGTGTCCCGGGACTGGACACTAGTGAGTCTTAGGGGCCTGTTAGGGCGCACACCTCAACGGTCCTTAAGATGGGTAACTCCGTGGGTTTGACTGAAAATAGTCTTAGGGGTGTCGAGGGTTAAATCAAAGTCTTCTTTTGTAATAAACCAACGGCTTAAGACCAGGGTTTAGGGTTTTGGGTTCCCATGGTATTGAATCCATGTTTTTGTAAACAGTGCGCTATAAATAGGCACTTGTGTAAATAAGAAAGGTTAGGTTTTATGATGTAAGAAAGATTAAGGAAAGTAAAGGCTGATTTGGTAAGAAAAGGTTAAGTCCTAGCTGTGTGCGTGGACGACCTCTGCAGCTGTGTGCACAGAGGGTTTTTGTAAGAAGATTGAGAAGAGATCTGCAGCTGTGTGCACAGAGGCCTGCTGCTGTGTGCGCGGCTGTTAAGGACTAAAGGGATCTGCAGCTGAGTGCACAGATCAAACTGTGGTTTTGTAGCAAGTTGAATAAAACAAAGTTTGTGGACGTAACCCCTACACTGGGGGTGAACCACATTATATTTGGTGTTGTGGTTTCTTGTGTTGTTTCTATTCCTGTTGTATTTTATGCATTAATAACTGTATACATTTGATAACTTAGATCACTGCTAATAACAGGATTCGCTGTGAATTCCCTGTAGTGGGTTAAGCAAGTCACGGTTGTTTATCTATCTGTGAAGTTGTATGAAAGTGAATGACACAGATGTGTAATTATTTATTAACAAGTTAGTAAAGGCTAAGGTACAGTAATATCCCTCTCTGCTTGCAGAAACCTGATTCTGCGGCACCCCATTGTTGTTTCGGGTGAGACTGCAACCTGTGCGCAGGTTGTTGCCGAAAGGGCCAACACAGTGTGTCTTTTGTTGGTGCGACTTAAAAGGTTTAAACCTGGGTCTTCCCTATTTCCCAACAAATGGCGGCTCCTCAGCTAATCCAACTAAGTGCAAAATTAATGGATAACATCTGGCTCCAACTATGGAACGTGTGCTTGATCTAATATTTTATGCAAGGAGAGCATACGAGAACCCCAGAATCTCTGGTTTCCATATCCTGTAAAAACATCTCAACTTGACAAGAAAACCTTAGTAGCATAAGTTTCATGAAAAAGAGCCAATGATCCAAAAGTTGCTTTATTCAAAGAAAAAACTTCACTGAAAATTTTATTTATTTCTAAGTACATAAAGAAAATGCTAAAGTAAACGCTCACTTTAAGGAGCCTATTTTCCTACTCTAAGCATGATACAAAAAAGGTTAGGTGTAATCATAAATCCAGTGTATCCACCTAAGCATTTTATTAGTATAAAAAGGTTTTGCCTCGACTTTGGTTACCAACCAAAGTAAGGACACAATTTTTAGAAAATGCAAACCTGCGTGATGATCCAAAATGGGCGGGCTGGATGGGGAATCATAGGCATGAATAATGTCATCAAACTTCTTCCCACACTGGTAGATTCTTGCACAGGCTACTTCTATACATGACTGGATAGCGTTGATATACAAATCTGGATAATGTGGCAGGTCAACTACTCCATCATGCGGATCATCAAGGCTTATCAAATAATAACTCGTTGTATAAGCCCCAAGGTGCTCCAAAACATAAGGAACGTCTATATGTGAAGACGATGGCTGAGAAAATACTTCAACTAGTTGTATCCCATCTGATTCTTCACCGCACTACTTTTTCAAATCCTTATTACCGATCCTTAGATACAATTCTGACCGATCATATAAAAACTCTGACTGCTCTTCCTTATAACTTTCATAAGTCTCAGAAGAACAACTCCCCTTGCTAGACATATCATAGATGAAATTCTAAAAAATATTCTCAAAGGTATCATAGGTTAGATTTTCAATAAAAGTCCAATAGTCATCATCACCATCTATGTCGGATATGAGAGATGCCTCATCACTGGTATCAAGTCCATGTCTATACTTCTCATTTTTCTCAAAACCATCTTCTTCAAAAAGCTGGGTTTCAAAGATATCACAGGGAACCCAACTTTCCAAATATTTGTCATCCAGTGGAGTGCATGGAGGAATCTCATCACATGAAACATCTAAGATTGGATTTTTAATTGAAGTCTCAAAGTTATCATCCATCTCAGATGTAAGGGATTCTTCCTCACTTGTATCACATCTGATTCTATATCCCTCCTCATGATCATAGTCATCTTCTTCAGAAAAAAGGTCACAAGGTAGTAAACCTTCCAAACTATCATCATTATGCTCATTAGTAGGATTAGTGCTAAAGTTTTTAGTGAGATCATCCAATTGCTGACTATAATCTTCAACTTGACCCCAGGTTTCTATGGTGACAGGATGGAGCTGTCCAACTGTGTTAATGTATTCAGGCTCTCTTGAATATTGTTTTGTCTCTCTCCAATTTTCTTCAGAAATATCATGCAAGTCATCTACACAGTTTATGTGCTCAGGCTCGCTTGATGATGCTTTAGGACCACAACCCTCTGGAAAACCATGCTCCTGAACATAGCATGCATAATAACAAGAAGATTATTCATGAAGGTCTTTACATGCCCTACAAAATGGCTTATACTGCTCAACCATGTTAGCGGCCTCTAGCTGATGAGGAGGCCTCTGCTCATGGTTGGGAGGCTTTCTTTTCCAAATTGGCTTGACAGGAAAGGTTCTAGGAGTGGAGTGAGTTTGAGTTCTTTCCATTGTGATCACCCTATTTTGAATTTCTTTTAACTGTGCTAAGTGTTTCTGCTCAGCCTCCTCCATATTTTTCTTCATCTCCATCATTTGTTTTTCATAGGAATCCTTCATAGCTAATAAAGGATCCTTGTCTTTTGGTTCACTGATTTTCAACGGAGTTGAAGACCTTGAATAACCATGGAGGTTAGATTCACCAGATGAATGCATGTTCAGATCAATCTTGATTGCCATCTCCTGAGCCTGGAGCAAGTTAGCAGGCTCCTTGTCTCTGATCTGGTACTGCATTTTGCCACTAAGTGCCTCAATGTAATAGACCATGATGGTTGGTTTAGTTGGGGCATACTCAGTAGGGATGGAATTTGACAATTCCGTGAACCTAGTATTGAACTCATCCATTATTTATGTGTCTTTCTTCTTTATGTTGGTCAAGGACACAAGTTCATACCGAGGTTATTTCTTTTCACTGAACTTGTTGGTGAAACAAGTTTTGAAAGCTGCTAGACTATTAAAGGAATCGTCTGGTAAATTGCTATACCAGTCGCCCGCCTTTCCATCCAAAGATAGAGCAAATAACTTCATATACACGTCATCATGTTGGCTAACCGGATCATTGACATAAGCGTTGATACACCTAGAAAAGTTCCTGAGGTGCATGATGGAGGTAGTGGCATCAGTGCCTGTATACATCGGGACCTTCTCGACAGTTTTGTCTGGAAGACGGTGGGGTTGACCTGCTATCTAAGAAAAGTCAAGCTGAGTAAAATACTCGCCCATTATGTCAAAAACAATGGTATTAGTTTTTTCAGGAAATAAAATGTGGATGTCTGAAACAGACTCAGATCCAAGTTCTACAAGGATCCTGTGAGAAGATAATTTTTTTAATATCCTCCTTAAGACCTTTTCGGGGTCAGGGATGAAATCGACCAAACCTACAGAGTTTCTTCTAGTAGAATACCTTGAGGTGTTAACTGACAGTGGAGTTGCCAGGTGCACTTAAGTCTAATTTCAGAGAGTGATTGGACTAAAAATCTACCAAAAATGATAAAAAGGTAAAAAATAAAAGAAACAAAGGTTGTCCAAGAACAAAAAGATTTGTCCCCGGCAATGGCGCCAAAAGATGTTGTCCACTGATTGCACACCAGTAGAAGAAATCTTCCGAAAGCTATCTCCTCACTTGAGAAAGTGGGAGAGGTGTGACCTTGGGGGCAAGCACAGAGGAGGGTACTGTCACCTACTCCTAGCTCCTTCATTTAGGCTAACACCTAACGAAGCCAAGCGGGGTAGTCCCTAACAAAGAGTTTTCTATGGCTCAATGTTTTAAGTTAATTTTTAGATGTTTCGGATGCGGATGGGTGTTGTTTAGGAGTTATTGTCATTTAAAATGATTAATGTGATGAATTGAGCACAAGACAAAGCATTCCACGTTGCTATCACTGGAATTGAAAGATAGACAAATATTTGAGAACTTCACAAAATAGATAAAGCATTCATAGATATGATCTATAATCAAACATTTGATGGACAAATGGCCCAGATTATCAACAATGCGTAAAAGATAAGACCAGTGCCTATGGAGTCAACTTATCAGAGATGCTTTGAATGTAAATATGATGTGAATCCCAAAAGATTCCAGTGAATGTGAGGTTTTACAAGTGCTCTTGGTAAGTTTTAAGAGTTTTTACTTGTGATCTTCGCTTATGGTGGCTAGATGTCCTAACCGGTAATACCTTCAGTGGCTCCGTTTGAAGACATGATGGACCTGTCTGGGGTCAAAGGTAAGTGTTAAATAACTTAACTACCAGTGCCCAGATGAGGTATCCCGGTGCCCACACTTGGAATTTGCCCACATGCCTCGGTATTTATCGAACAACGCCGGTGCGTTGGTTATGGGGAAAAGTTTTAGTTTCCTCTTGTGGGGTTTAGATATCCAATGTCATTTCTAGGTATTTCGATCTAGGATTAGTCAGAGCATACTCCGGCAAGGAGGAAAGGGGGTTAATTAATTAAAAGGGGTGTGAGTTGCGAATTTTATTAAATTAATTAATTAAAACTCTCCGATAGAGAGTGCTATTGACCTCGTCTAATGACCGTGGTTCAAGAGACTTAGTTAATCTATATGAAGCTAATGCAAGGATTATGCAAATCTAAAATGCTCTCTGATAGAGAGTGCTCTTGACTTGTGGTCTTGCAAGTTCAAGAGTCTTACTTATAGATTATTAATTGATTAAACAAGCACAAGATGATATTATTTTCTTAAACTCTTTGATAGAGAGAACTATTGATCCACCTTATGGTGAGATTCAAGAGATTTAAGTAGTTGATTAATCTTAGAAAGATAAACAATTTAAACTGAATAATCAACTTAAAAGTGATGAATTAACAATTAGTGATCTAAGCATGAGATGTAATGAATGATGAAAACTAGCACTACTCAAAGCATACACACAACACAAGCCTCCCCAAATGGGGGAGGAAGAGAGTGGGGACTTAAAAACTCCACTCAAACAGAGATCTTTTATTAAACTTTACAATGTGCCTTAAGGAACCTGATCCTTGAAAAGACTTTTCAGATAAAGGCAAAGTAACTCTACAAAAATTATAACCTATAAAAAGGAGAGTGCCTTGTATTTTTACTTTTGAGATCTTTTATTAAACTTTGAAAAGGGTAAAGGGAAGAAGTTTGAAGAGGGTAAAAAGAACAAAAGAAAAGGGGGTCGAAACAATAGAAGATGATAGAAGGAAGGCAAGCAAACTAAACAGGGATCAAAACGAAAGAAAGGGGAGAATAGGGCATCCAACTAAGAAGCTAAGGGATGAACAAAATTGAAGAAAATGGGACAGCGAACAATGAAATAAGTGGTTGTCATAAAAAGTGCAAAACGGGACAGCGAACAATGAAATAAGTGGCTGTCATAAAAAGTGCAAAACAGGAAAGTGAACCATGAAATAAGTGGCTGTCATAAAAAGCGCAAAACGGGACAGTGAACAAAAAGTAAAAGAAATGGCCAAAAACAAGGTTAAAGGAAGCCAAAAAACTAGGGAAAAAAGAGGCAAACAAGGGAAGAAAGCTAGGGCACACTAGGGCTGTCCAAAAAGAGAAAGAGGGCTAATAAAAAGGTACTAACAAGGCAGCGATGAAGAAGAGGTAAACGAAACAAAACAAAGCAACCGAAAGAAAAGTGATTAAGAAGAGGAACAATGGGAGGTTTTTTGCAGCTTAATTCTTTAAGTTTTTTGCCAATTTTTTTCACTTAACCTGTCATGGAGAGGGAAAAAACCAACGAGATATTTACCTGCAAAATGATGGGTTAAACAATAGATAATACTACAAAAATACACCTAGCATTTGAGCAAAATATATGAACCTTGTGCTGCTTCAAATACCAACTAGATCTAAGAGAAAGAACACTTCCTAGATCTAGAAATGGAAGCAAGTAGATGCAAAAGATTTACTTTATAAATCAATATACTACTTGCAACATAAAGTAAAATAATGAGAAAATTTGACTTTAGGGTGAATGGAGAAGATGAACCACTTGGATCTTGAATCCCTAAAATCACTTTGGATCCCAATGGCATGCAGCTGCTAGGTACATATGCTTTGCTCCAAGAAGATTAGATGCAACTTAGCTCAGCCTCTTACTTGCTACAATGAAGTGATCTGCAAAACAATCTTATACACTTGGAAACATGGGGGTTAAAACATGTATTATTTACTAATCAAATCTCAAAAGCATGAAATACAGTTGAATAAACCAATGCTCTTTGAGGATTTTGAATGTAAATGAAATAAATAGGTAACTTGAAGCTATAAATACCTATTCCTACGTGCTTATAGAAGCCCTCTAAAGCATGTATTAATACCCACACATTATCAAAAGTAGAGAAACTAGAACAATTTCACCTCATTAGCAGGAACGTATGCACCCAGGATCCACACAGCATAAGTCTCCAAAGCATTTATTTATTACAAAATAGGTTGCATGAGAGAAACAAGCATTACAATATTTTACCAAAGGTTCTTTACATCAGTCATCCACACCTCAATAGAGTTGAAAGAGCCTCTATTTGACAAATGAGAGAGTGCTAAAACCCTAAAACCAAAAAACCAACCCTGCTACATGGGAAAGCTGCCTGCTAGGTCTGGAAACCTACTTTGTTAGGTATGGGAAGCCTACTGATGGTGGAAGCTTTAGTCTTCACCTCAATCAAATCACCAGACCAATGAGAGCTCTCCATCTCATCTTTAGCTGGAGATGACATGTCTGAAAACTGATAATAAATTAATTGCTTTCTTAATGATGACTGAAGCTGAGTTATGATAAATCCAATCATCATAAGTGTTCCATGAGATGTCATTTAGCCTTTTATTTTACTGAATTTGGATTAATTTGGAGAGTTTTAGTTTTCTCCAAAATAATCATTTTTTTACTCAAAACTGACTTTTTGAGTAAAAAGGCATTATGTGTCTAATTGCTGATCTGAAAGTTGGCTCTGACTGGTTGTCTGATCAAGAATGATTTTTGGCTTAAGGTTAGATCCTTCAATCACTGAATTGTGATTCCGAATCACGAACGGTTTTTTTCCATTTAATTTATGGAAAAATTAACCCAAAAAACTTAGGAAAAGTA
Organism: Pseudotsuga menziesii; assembly: GCA_001517045.1. Classification (NCBI taxonomy): domain Eukaryota; kingdom Viridiplantae; phylum Streptophyta; class Pinopsida; order Pinales; family Pinaceae; genus Pseudotsuga; species Pseudotsuga menziesii. The sequence continues at coordinate 38,460 of LPNX010677019.1, read as the reverse complement.
ATTAAAAATTAAAAAATAATTTTTCACTGTTCGAAAAAGATTTTTTTGAAAAATTTATATGTGTCTAGATGACTTAGGACATGTCCATGTTCTATCTAAATAATGTCTAGTAGGATTATGACACTCAATTGGGCTCTAATAACCCCCTAAGCCCTAGAATTCAACATCGGGCATTCCAACATTCGTCAATTATACTCGGTTGAAGGCAAAGCATAATTGTCAGGGGAAAAAAACTCCCTGGAATACCCTATTTGAGATTCTACGTCTCAAGAGACCGAACCACTCAAAAATATCCTACTAGCACATTTTATTACAAACCCCGTGGGGCCATGGTCAAAATTATTCAAATAAAAAAGTGACTAGCCAATATTGGCTAGACAAGCAGACAGATCAATTGATACACTGGAATCAGACTTTGAAGAAGTCTGTCAAATGGCGGCTCCTCAGCTAATCCAACTAAGTGCAAAATTAATAGATAACAGTCGGAAGTGAAAGAAATCAAACCTGTAGAAGATGCTTTACCTATAGAATTGAATCAAGATGTAAAAGAGCATAAACAGGTTCCTATTACAGTACTCTCTAAAGAAGAGGAAAGGTCATTATTTGATGAAACTAGGGTTCATATCAAACAAGATATACATACACGTGCTGAAGAAGAGACAATGTCACAAAGGAAGAAAATGAAAGTTGTTGAACTAGCTTCTATTACACATCAAGGGAAAGTTTTAAAAATGTTAGGAGAGGTTGGAGCAGTTTGGAAGCCCAAGACAAGGCCAAAGAACAAACTCAAATTAAATATGAAGAAGTTGTTAAACTCTAAACCGGCTGAAAAGAAAATTACAGTAATTGAGGATTCTTCATCTCAGGAGAAATTAGAAGACAGCGAAGATGAAAATAAAAAGGTTATGAAGGGTAAAAAAAAATAGTTTCAGAAAATAAACCAGTATTCACTGATACCAAGATCTCAAAAATATTCATGGAGGTTCGAAAGAAGATGATTCTAGAACAGCATGAAAATGATTTAAAGAGCTCTTATATAGAGAAAGGAGAGGTGGTTGAGAAATCAGCTCAGTGCAGTACTGAAATTGAAGAGTATTCAGAAATTCCTATGACCCTGACAAAGCATATGGAAGAAGATGAAGAAATTTTTAGGAAGCTGAAAATCCCTTGGAGACCTGAAGGAATGTAGCCAGTATTAGAAGGAAAACGCATTGATTCTGAAACTAAAAATTTGCAAAGGAGTATCAAGAAATACAAGCATCAAATTGAGTACCTGCATGAAAGCAATGAAGGATTAGTGACTGCAAATAAAATACTGAGAGAAGATTTGGAAGAAGTAAATAGTCACTATCAAGAATTGATTTCAGTTTATAAAGAAGCTTTAAAAAGAAAGAGACAGACAAAGAGCCTATTTACAAGATTAAAACAAACTATTCAAGAGTTGACACAGCAAAATGAGGAGCTAATAAAAAGAGTTGCAGATTTGGAATCAAATCACCAAAAAGCCAGAAGGAAAACCCAGGCTTTAGAGGGAATTGCTCTTTTAGCAGAGGCAGCAAAAGACTTGTAAAATTACTTTAAGAAGAGCAGTTATTAGTTAGTTTGAAAAAGTTATTTCATTTTTGTATAGTGATAGTTTATATTGAACAATTTGATAGATGGCCTAAAAGTAGTTTTGGTTCAGGTATGTAGCTATTTTTGAAGGAACAAGATAAATGTAAGTCTAGGAAAGGATCAAGGGTTCGATTTTTGTTGCAAGGGGAGGCTATCAAGTTGTGGTTTATGAGCTAAGTGTAAAAACTCTTATGTGTTTTTTATGATTGAATTCTGAAATATATGCAACTATAAGCCCTATTTAGACTATTGACTGGTTTCATTTCTGATTTGTGTTAATCACTCAGTTGATATACTCATTTCCTATTTAAGGTGTTATGCATGAAATGTTTGTTGACTGTGGGTGGAATTCAGTACTGTGATTATTGTGTTTGGATTATAGTTTATATGTTATGCATCTTAGTCCTTTGAATGCTCATGATTTAGTGTTTGCTTTGGTTTCATGAAGTTTATTCCCTCTTGTCTTCAAACTGCACAACCAAAACCCTAGAAAAACCTATCTTACTTAATTGTGTTTATTGAGATTGTGTTGGCTTGTTCTTTCGTAGTCTGAGAACAATTTCTGGCACAAACACGATGAGTTGTCTATTTGTTGAGGATTTAAAGGGATAAGTTGAGAGAATAGTGGATCTGTAATTAAGATCAGTTATATTGAATTCTTGTATAAATACGAGGGCTCTCTCCTCATTTTGGTTAGAGATCTCTCTAGTGGTTTAGAAGTAGAGAATAGTTCAGAGTTATTCATAGACTAGGCTCTTGACTGTTATGTAATGGAGATGATGCTTTCATGCACATCATTTGTTTCCTCCATGTTAATATAGATTTTCAGTTTCTTTCTTATGAGTTGTTAATCTAGATTTTCAGTTATGTTTTGCTTATGAATTGTTCGCATAGATTTATGTGAGCTCATAATTTAATTTCGATTGCTTTATACTGGTTTATTTCATGCAATTTCAGTCTTGCTTTATCAAGTTAATTTATGCAATTTTATGTTTCCTGCAATTAGATTTATTTCCATCTAATTCATGTTTTCATAACTTAGATTCAATTTCAATTATAGATTAAGTTCAACGACACTCTGCCCCTGGATATATTGTGTTTGTACCTCACAAGTTTACGCTCTCTCTCTGGGTTGACAATTAAATCGTTAGAATTCTATTATAATTTGTTTAATGGTTTTACACCAACACTTTTGCGTCGTTGCTGGAGAGGTGCTAAAAGGGATCAGAGTATAGATAGGTAGATAGTCTATTTTTATTAGATAGAAAGGGGGAGGGGAAACTGTAAGACGCAAAGACGACTTCACCACGGAATTTTCGTGGTGTAACAGCCAGACACATCCACTTTAGTGAGTTTCCCCAAAGCCTTGATTGTTTTCTGTAAAGTGTTTATTTTTTTACAAGTTCTTTCTTTTTCTGCAAATGCAAGTTTGTTTTTATACAAATTTCCCTTTTCATTTTCAGTTTAGATTGCTTTCATTTTTGGGCGCCTTTATTTCATACTAACTTGTTATTTTATACGTCTATTTTTGTTTTATACATTTTTTTTTTGTGCGCTTTTAATTTATGTTCACTAACTCATTTCGCACCATTTTTTCTGCATTTGTCATATACTTATTTTCCATTTTTTTAAGCATTTGATTTGATGAGCGTAAGTTTGGAAATACTCACTGAGATCCTTGTAAAAGCTGGGATCTCCTCTTCCCAAGAAGAGGAGATCTTGACCACAATTAAAAATGCAACCACTCCTCCAAAAGCGAAGGAAGAGTTAACATCTGAAGAATTCTATACATCTGATAAGAAACAAGCGTGCGAAAAGGAATTTGAGAAGAATGAAAAATGGATCTCAGGTGACCATCATGCAAATGAGAGTTGCATCGAACATCGTTTCCAAGTAAGTGCTAAGTTAGATAGGTTTTGTATTCGCTTTTATTTTATTAATTCACATTTTCAATATTTAATTTTTCATATTATTTTATATTCTAGATTTAGTTTCTGAGAATTAAAAGATAGTCTTGGTTTACTTCTTTTAGATAGATATTTTCATTGGAAATTTCATTTTATGTAAATAATCTTTAATTCTAATTAAAGTAAAGTAGGTAGGTTTTATTTTTAGTTTTTAAAATTCGCATATAAGGTGCTTTGTTTTAATTTGTTTTAATGTTCCGTTTGTTAAAATTATTTTTAATAATCTTAGTTACTATTGTTTTTAATTTCATTAGAGATTAAAAATAGTTTTAATCTTTAATCTAAAAATTATTTATGAAATTTTTGTGATCTTTTTTGTTTTTGAATTTTCATTACTTATTTTAATGCATTAAAATTAAAGTTTCTTCTAAACCTATGAATAATTAGAAAAATTATATGTATATATATATAATAAACTAATGAATAATTTTATATACCATTTTTAGTTTTTTTGTTTTACAATGTCTTTGTTTTTAGTTTTTTTGTTTTACAATGTCTTTGTTTTAATATTAGTTCCAAAATTAAAATAAAAAATTAAAATCTAAATCAAATATAACCCCTTTAATCAACACCTAGGTAATTTTGTTAGGATAAAAAATTTAGTTTAAGAATAAAAATCAAAAAAGTATACATATATATATATGAAGTTTGTTTAATTTTAATTTTAATAATATGTATGTATTAACAAAAACATCCAATTATAAAACATTAATATATATATTTATAAAATAAAATAAGACTTCCAAAACTTTTTTATAAACTATTATTATTATTATTATATAAACAATACCATTTTTAAATATTAATATAAACATAAAAATTAAAAAAAAATTAAATCATTTAAAAAATCTTTTAAACAGGCCTTTCGGCCCTCCATTCAAAACCTGCAAATGCGGAGCCTTTCACGTCCATACAAAACCTGCGAACACTCAACCTTTCAACCGTCCATACAAAACCTGCAAACACTCAACCTTACAGCCTTCCATGCGTACCCTGCAAACATAAAATTTTAAAAAAGAATGTAAATACGATTAAAAAAAACGATCGATTAACTGTTAGAGATGCCCACCAATACACCTCTGTAAAATCTATCACCAATAAAGAATCCTACCTCCCCTCTTAATAAATCCTCACACAATGGATTTACACCCTTTCGGGAATGAATCTTGACTCTCACCATAGAACCGATCTATTTTTACCTTTCTGATAGCCTCTCTCGGCTACTACCATACATCTACATGCCTATCGTGAGAACAAGTCCCCGCTGCGAACATACCAGACTCCATAACGACTCCATCGAAACTTCTTACAAAATAGAGATTCTTGTTATCAAGACGGAGAAGCAACCCTAATTCTCGATTGTTGTCCTTGGCGGCCATGGATTTAAATCTAGGAGGGGTTCGTCCTCCTCCTAACTCTAATATTAAGGCCTTTAACACCCTGGTTAAATCTCTGGGCAAAACAATGAAGTATCATCCCTCACATCTTGTGAACAAAAAAATGCATCCAGACTGCGCGTGAGCTCGGCATCATGCATCACATGGACAGTTAGCAATTACGATGGGTTCTTCTTTAAGACTTTATGTGATAACTGCTGCTTCCCGCTGAATCTCCACTTCCACCATGTGTTTCCGACTCAACAAGGTTCTTACTTCTAGAAATAGCCACATCATGCCACGGATCTTTCTGAATGCAATAAAATACTCAACTAACCCGCCGGAATGGCCGCCGATTCTCGTAGCAAGACTCTAATTGTAACTTCTCCGTGGAAAACTGGGTCTCTGGCATTTCTTTCCTTTACCTAAGATCGCAGTGGCACGCTTCCTTTTCTATAGATGATGTGTCCATGTATTGCATTATTAAATTATCAATCTGAAGCGAGAATCCTCGAATTCATATTTCCTCATATCTTCTGCAATATAACCACGAATAGATTACTCATAAGACAAAACGATTTAATTCACCCTGCAAAACAAAAACTTTAAAAAGAATAAATGCCACTTCTGGAACCCAGTGGATCCATCCGGAAGAGCTTCTGAGAAGCGATTGTATCATATTAAACGCCTACGAATGGTGAATAAATGTGTAGTCTCAGATTCTGTCAAAGATTCCGAAGGGATTTTTGTTGTTAAAATGCTTCTATTCCAATAAAATTGATGTTGTGCAAATGCTTTTGAGGGACGTTTCTCCGAGCCGACGTTGAACTTCTTCTTGATCTTGAGCAACAAAAACCTTATTGTGGCTCTCGCAGAGTAGAGTTATGTGGCCACATTGAAAGCTCGAGCGAAGTATCTTCTTCAAGAAATAAAATAGCGAACTTACCACCGGATAGGATTTCGGGCGGTAAACGGCCTGTAATTTGGGAAAGATGTTCCTTTTATGTTATATTCATTTTCGAATGATGAGATATAACCTGATATTTTCTTGTAACCAACTACAATGATCGACTGCTGGTAACCACTCGGCATTAAATCGTGAATAATGCATCATATATCTATACATTACGAGACGTGGCACAGTTTTACATAATTTTGATTTAGCAAGTTGAGAAGTACATTAAAACAAGTGGAAATAGCAACATAGTTGTGAAGAAAAGTTTCAAGAAAATAGTAATAAGTTGAATATATATATATAAAAGTAACAATAGATGTAGCAAAAAGATGTTCTATGAAACCACCACCAATGTTAGATGGATGACTTCATACTCTTTAAAATAGTTTGAGTTTTTACATATACTTCAATTGGAGGCCTAATAAAACAACCATTGAGTTTGCACAAAATTATATAATTTAAAAGTTGGGTTAGTGAGCATAAATATGTGTTGCAATACAAGTAGTCAATAAAAGTTACAGATCCCATTGAAAAAATACACTTCCCCAAATTCCAGAGAGCTTAAGGTTAAAAACATGTCACAAACAAAATTTATTAACAAACATATCAAAAGACATAAAATCTGGATTAAATAGCTTAACTAATTCTTCTAATGCTATTTTATAGCTTAGCTTGTTTATTTGATGTAATAAATAGAATGCCATTTTGGTAATGCAAAGTTAGTTGTTTGACAATGAAGAAAATTATTATGATGAAATATAATATGTATGTGTCAATTAAGTGTAGATGGTTGTTTGGTTTGAATGAGAAAATTATCAAAAACCTCTAAAATTAGAAAATTATTGAGAATACTTATATCAAAACTAGGTCCTTTGTGGGCACTGGGAATAAGAAAATAATTATAAAAGTTTTCATTTGGCCATAGGTACTTTAAAAATGATCTTATAAAAGATCCAAAAAACACATAATTCAAAGAGTTCCTCAATTTTAGTAAACATTAAAAAATATATTTTTTAAGAAACCAAGCTTCATGTAAAAAATGAAAAATATTAAAAATTGCAATTTGAAATATTTTAAGAGAAATTTCTTGTAAAATTTATGACAATAAAATAACTTTTTGTATCTATTTAGAATTTCTAAATAAATTTAATTTCAATATTTGATGTTTTTTTACTATATCACACACTTAGCAATGGTATTTAAACTTGACTCAATGTAATTGTTTAAATTTTAATTGAAAATGAATTAAACCAAGTCACACAT
>LPNX010677019.1:4116-31075 GCA_001517045.1 Pseudotsuga menziesii | reverse complement strand
AATTATTGAAAACATTAAAATGAAATAAATAATTATTCTTTTATTAAAGAATAATATAGATTCACTCAATCTTCGGAGCTTTTGTGTTTGGTTTGACAATTCCAAAAGACGGCCCATTCACAGGGATGCTTATTGAAAAGATTGAGGACTTCGTATCTGCCTTGCTGCTGCCACTGTATTTTGCCTCTAGTGGTTTGAAGACTAATATCACAACGATCCATGGCAACACGTCTCTGGGTCTGTTAGTTCTGGTAACGGTCACCGCCAGTGCTGGGAAGATTCTGGGTACGTTTTTTGTGGCAATTGCCCACAAAGTGCCCTTTTGAGAAGCAATGACCCTGGGATTCTTGATGAACACCAAACGATTGGTTAAGTTGATTGTCCTCAATATTGGAAAGGATAGGAAGGTAAAACCCAAATTGCATAAAATTCTTGAATAACTGAATTGATTATTGGATAGCAGCCCATTTATCTTGATCTACATGTTTACTTTTTCGTTTTTCAGGTTCTGAATGATGAAGTATTTGCTATCTTGGTGTTGATGGCCCTATTCACAACATTCATCACCACCCCATTAGTAACTTCCATATACAAGCAGCAAGAAAGGCTGTTCCATACAAGCACAGAAAGATACAGAGAGAGAAGCCAGAGGACGAGCTCAGAATCCTAATCTGTCTACACTCTACGAGGAACATACCGGTGATACTAAACCTGATAGAGGCCTCCAGAGGGATTCAAAATTCTTCCCTGCACCTCTACATTATGCACCTGGTGGAGCTAACGGAGAGGTCGTCTGTGATCATGATGGTTCACAAATCCAGGGAAAACGAGCTTCCTTTCTGGAACCGAAATAGAAACCAGCCGCAACAAGATCAGATAGTGGTTGCGTTCGAGGCATATAGGCAGCTAAGCAGAGTAATAGTGAAACCCATGACTGCAATCTCTCCTGTGCAAAACATGCACGAGGATATCTGCAACGTTGTGCACCAGAAGCGGATCGCCATGATCATACTCCCCTTCCACAAATACCAGCGCATTGACGACCTCCTAGAGTCTCTGAATATGGGGTTCGAAACAATGAACCAGGCGGTGTTGGAGCACGCGCCATGCTCTATGGGCATCCTGGTGGACAAGGGCCAACCAGGGGGTCAATCCCAGTTGGCGCCTTCCAACGTAGATCATCACGTGGCGGTGCTCTTCTTCGGAGGACCAGATGACCGAGAGGCTCTGGTTTTCAGAAGAAGAATGGCGGAGCATCCCGGCATTAAGCTGACGGTTATAAAGTTCCTCCCCAGTGCCGAGTTCGAGCACACTCTGCTACCTGTCCACGAGAACAAGATTCACAAGTTTTCGAATGCAGAAATGAGCAGAGAGCGGGAGAAGGGGCTGGATGAAGAAGCCTTGCAGGTCGTATATAACAGCGTGTTGGATATTCCCAGGAAATACCATAGTGAGCAGGGTGCAGGTGGTGGTGATAATGTGGACGAGTTGATTTATATTTTTCCTTCCCTTATCTACAAAATTTCCATTGTAAACATATCTTAGATGTATTCTCACTGTATAAATGTCCGTGAAATCCTCTCTTTAAAATTTTTTATTCTAAATATATTAATAATATATTCTCCTACTTTACAATTACCCCAAGAATTATGAAAGATATTAAGATATTATCTTGAAAAGTATTATCCTAGCAAGGAATTTAGCAAATCAACATTATTTTTTTTATTTTAAATATATTTTCACATACATTATATTATTGTTCTAAAAATTATGAAAATATTACAATTATTTAGTGTATGAGACCTCTTTGCTTGTGGAACAAGGGAATCCCCTTTACATAAAGATGTAACTGTTAAAATCTATAAAGGTGTACATACCATATATCCTCTAAAATTAAACTTATAATCTCTTAAAAAGATATACATGTTCTTAATACATTCCCAAGATTGGATATTAGGTGCTAAGAGACATGGAAGACCACACTCAGCCAGATTGGTGGTGTTACAGCATATGGAAGCTGAAATGCCCGCTCAAAAATAAATTATTCTTCAGACTGGTGTTGGATGGAAAAATTCCTCTTTGGGACACCTTGATGCATAGATTTCTCGCCGGACCCAATAGATGTCCACTATGTGAAATGGATGTTGAATCTATTGCTCATATTTTCATCCATTGCTCATAGGCCCGTGAAGTCTGGTGCCACCTCTCTCTGCTCGTTGATCTTCCTTTTATTTGGACAGGTGTTGATATACAACTTGCCTGGTACTCATGGACTAGCTGCATACATTTTTCCACTTCGGTCACCCTCCCAGTCTTTGCAATTTTGGGTATATGGCTTGCTAGGAACAAGAAGATATTTGATGACATCCTCATCCTTGCACAAGTTTATGCGAGACGAAGCTTTGGTATATTTGAAGCCTTTTCGGTGCCAGCATCCATCTTACCAGTCATATTCATTAAAGACCCTATTGTGGATGTTTATTCCCCATGGGCCTTCGTTGATGGAACATCCCAAGGTCGACCACAGATTGGTGGAGCGGGAGGTATCCTTCACCTTAACTATGCTCAATCCTTCCACTTCTCAGCTAGATTGGGGGATGGCACGAACAATTATGCGGAATTTGCAACTATCAGATTTCTTTGGAAGCTCTCTTTCTCACTTGGTGTGGATCGCCTACAAATTATTGGTGACTCTAAACTTACCACAGACTGCCTCAAGCTTGGTAAGCCTCATCGGGACATTTTTCTTCTCCCCATCTATGAGTACATCGAAAGGACGTGTCTCCTTTTCTAGTGGCTGACCTTCCAGCATGTTTACAGAGAATGTAACTCAGACGATGACTCTCTCTCCAAGATGGGCCTCCTCTTGCCGGAAGGTTTTATGGACCCATGGGAACTCTTTGATGGCCATAAGGTCTTCTTAGGCCAGCGTAGAATGTAATTATTTTTAGACTTCTGCTATATCAGTCTTACTGCTCATAGTTATAGATAGTATTTGATGGTCTTTTTCACGAATTGTAAGACCAAGAGGTCCAATGAACAACGTGATGATAGACCTGCTTCTAGGTCTAAAACTGTCAAGGAACAAAAAGCACCACCGCAGATCTCCTTCTTCTCCAAAAAATGCAACTGCGAAACAATGAACAAAGAAACATGGTTTTATTAATATATGGCTCTGATATTTTTCTTTGGTCAAAAAATCGTTAAGCCCACTAAGGCTATACATAATATTCTACTTTAGATTTAAATTTAATATTATTAACTTATTACACAAAATATTGAAATTAAAAAGAAAATAAAAACACTGAAGCAAATAAATACCATCCACATAATGTACATATTAAAAAAAGAAAAAGAAAAAAACAATGAGAAGATGAGGCCCGTGTTTAACTTTTTTTCTCCTCAATTATGAAATGCAAATAGAGAAAAAGTACACTCACTTTGGAGTTGGCATGGACACTTTGGCTTGTATGGTTGTTACACAATCTCCTACTTTATTTTGCTTCAACATCCAACTCTCAATGCAATGCTCTCTAATGCAACAAAACTCAATAAAATAAGAATAAAACCCCTTGAGCCCCATATTTAACAATGTCTTGATAGTTGTTTAGGGTTAGAGTTATGCATGCCTTAGCTTTTGATTAGGTTTATGGTTTGGGCCTTTTGGATTCTTCTTGAAATTCCACATGACTAGCTCTACATGTGTGAGTAATGGAAGTTAGCCTAAGGTTACTTTCACACCATTGGAATTCACAAAGTTTTAATCCCAAAAATAAATGTAAGGTGTCCAAAAATTTTAAAGATCCAAATCACTATAACCAACCCCTAAAATGGGCCCTACAAACCAATACCTCCAATTTTCCACCAAAAATGTAACAAAGTAAATGACAAATTATATAATGATCCATTTCAAATCACTATCTCTAAACTTAACATTCTTTTTGTAAGAAAAATAAATAAATTTCTTAAAAATTTGAAAATTGACACTTCATTTTCCAACCACTTAAGTCAATGCTATTGATGTTTGTTTCTTAATTATGTAATGTATGATGTGGAAACTTTTGAGTGGTGTATTAAAATTGCAAAATCATTAATATGAAAGAAAGAGGTACATTGTAATGGACAATTCAACAAATATCTTCCATTACAAATATCTTTAAAAACTTGTTGATAGGTTATATACTATCAAATCTATCCATGCTAAAATATTGTTACATTGTTTATATATATATATATATTATACAAATAAGAAATATTGTTACGTTATTTTTTTATATATATTTGTTATTTATATATAGTTACATTGTTTTTATATGTATATGACAAATCAATATATGATACAAATAAGCAATTCAACAAAATGTATACTTAAGTTTGAATAATAATTTTTATTTTAAATTTATTTTTTTTCTTATAAATCTTTACAATTTTTACAAAAATGGTAAATAAAACTACTTTTTTTTTCTTAAAAATTACAATAATTTTTAAAACTTTTTTATGTATTATAAAATAAAAATAAAAAACTAATAACTAATAAATATCAAACGTGTTTAATAATATGATACCGTGATATTCTAATTAAATCCATGGGATTCATATTTGACTAAAGGTTTGATTATTCTATATATAAAAGTTTGAAGTTAGATTTGTTGTATATATTATTGAACTCATGAATCGCATTATTTATCATAACAAAAACCAAAACCAAAAAATTTATAGTGTTACTCACTACCACTATCATATTTCCAGTGTAACATAACTCACGCTTTTGTTTTAATGGACTGCACTCATTTTCATTGCAGGCTGTGATCAATGCAAATATATTTCCCCCACTTTTATCTCTGCTAGCAAATGCTGAATTCAATATAAAGAGAGACGTAGCATGGGCGGTTTCAAATGCAATTGCTTCTGCAAGCAAGGAACAGATAAAGTATGAAACTTTTCTAATTTCTTCGCGTGTGTAATTTTTTGCATCCATCGTCTTAAGGTCGATAACATGAGCCCTTTTCTATTACAAATACCTTGCGATTCAGGGTTGCATCAAGCCACTTTGTGATCTTCTAACCTGCCAGGATTCAAGGACTATAACAGTCTACCTTCATGGTCTAGAAAAAATACTGAGAGCTGACGAGACTGAAAAGAATAAAGGCATCTCTGAAGTTAATGTATATGTGAGCATAATTGAGGACGCTGGTGGCTTTGATAATATTGAGGCATTACAAATTCATGAAAACACACAGGTCTATAGAGAAGCAATCAAGATCCTTAACAATGGTTTCGTCGAGGAAGATGATGATCACGTGCTAACCATGTATGATACACCTCATTGTGCAGAAATTTCACCTGGTGGTTTTAATTTCATGTAGAAAGATGGATAATGTTGTTGTATATTGTAGGAATTCTGTGTATATTGTTAGAAATGCTGCATAAAGTTCTATGTGATTGTTGATACATCCTTCTCACAGCTTTACCGGTTCCTTAGGAATCATGACTTTAAGTTAGGCTCTAAGTTATTAGGTTGTTTTGATTTCATGTAGTAGGAAAGATCGAACGAAAGATTGATAAGTACACTTAATTTGCTTGGCTTGCAGAGGAATTTTTGTCGCGCTAATTCTGCTCTGCTCACCGGTCGACGGTGATGCTTGGCTTTCCATTCCTTTCCTTTGCATTGTACGCAAAACTGTGATAAGATTCAGTTTCGTCGCAATGCGGACCTAACAACCACTACTTCCCAAGCATTGTGGACTTTGTGGTTACAGTAACTTGATGTGCAATCTGCGTTTGTCCTAGCATTCCTACGTCTTGTTCTTGCGCACAATTGTCCTTTGCCATTCATATCGAGGCCAGGAAAGCGGATTCAATCGCAGTTTACGAGTTGGATCTTTGTCTTCTTTGGTGTTCTGTCAAATTGATATTTATTAATGCAGTCCTGAATATCTTGAATCCCGAATGCTGACCGTTTCTTTGCCATCAAGACTAGCTATGTCTAGCTGCACGGAGCATTGGTGCCTCCAGGTTATATAGAGTCTAGACACATATCTAGGGCTTGCCGATCGAAGCCTCTAAACTGCGTTTTAATGGAAAAGATGCTAATTCGAAGGACTAGAACGTTTTCTTTCTTTCTATTTGCAAGCATTCTAGTTTCGATCCAGCTGAGCATGACTGGCATGATGGGCGCTAGAATCATCTGGGACATGAAATTTAACTTTAAATTGAATAATTATGCGAGAGACGATCCTGGTTTCGCCAAGCTTCCCAGTGTTCTGCTAGACCGGCTGCATATACCACGCCGATCGTCGACCCTGCCGATTTTCCAAGAAGCTCCGGCGTTTCGAAATGGTAAAGAATGAATCGTCTCGGCACCTTCGTCGTGGAGATCAGGCTATTCTCAACTTCAAGAAGAAGAAGATGATGATACAGAGCTATGTGATAGCACGGCCATGCATATAGCCATGACGCTGGATGTTGCTTATCTGAGAGGATTGGTCGCCGGAATTCTATCGATTCTCCAACATGCTGCTTGTCCCGAGAATGTAGTCTTCTATTTCATGGTGTCCGAGCACCAACGTGATCTCAAGGCTACGCTTCAGGCGACTTTTCCATACTTGCACTTCATATTATATCACTTTGACTCGGGAGAATCATTTACCTCGACTCCGATTTAGTTGTTGTGGATGACATTGCCAATTTAATGCACCCTCGTCTCAAGGCCCGAGGTCTGAAAAAAACCAGAACAGCTGGCTCCGATGGTACCACTTGCTATAACAGATACAGATGGCAATGGGATATAATTTTTATTTTTTTAATTTTATTATTATGATGTCATGTTGCCACATGTCAACTCAAATCTAGATACCAAATTCCAAAGTTTACATCATCTTCTATCCACCAATAAGTTGTTTACAAAATAGTTTTTTAACAAAATTAAAAAAAATATTTTACAAATCCCTAAGTTATACTCTACAAAACAGATTTTAATTTTTTTGATAGAGAGCAACTAATACAAAGTCAAAAGAGTTTGACTTGCAATCGATTACAATATACCTGCTGAGACGGCAGGTATAAAAACTCAACCAGGTTATGTATGAGATCAATATTGTAACTCATTTTGTCTTTATCTCTTTTCCAAGCAAGACATATTTGAAGCCCATACACATGATATCTATAACATCGTATTCAAATACATACAATGAACTGTTTGGAATAGTTGTGCATTATGAGCAATATAGCATACTTACCAAGCCAATAAAATAATTTAAAAAAAGAAAAAAGAAAATCCGTAAACATAAAAGTTATCTTATTTATTTATTTTTAAATAAAAATAAATATTTTATTTATTTTTAAAACTTAAATTAGTTAAAATAAATAAAAATAAATATTTTATTTATTTTTAAAACTTAAATTAGTTTATACAAAGAACAAGTACGCTATTTTCCTGTAAACAAATGAAATTTAAATAAAACATAATAATAATAAAAATTTAGGTAAATAAATAAATTCACTGGCGGGTATGGTAGGCGTATATGGATAAAGGTAGAATGGCGGGCTAGAAATTGACTCTATTCTAACGAGTAGGTCAAAATCATTATATATATAGAGGAGAGAACTACAGCTAATAACTACTTGTTAGAAGTTTCACATTCAAATACTAGCACTACTTAGCGAAGCTAAAGATTGCAATTAGCGGGACTACCGGAACAACTATTTGCTAACACGAGAAACAACTAGAAATATAAATTCAATTGAACTACAGCTTCTTAACTACTACTGCTATGCTTAGCGAAGCTAATCACTATATATAGTCGTTATATATCGAACTTATAAGTACTAGTTGGATTAAAGAGAGAGATAAAAAATAGAAATATAAATACAGCTACTTATGCACTAATACTACTCTACTAATATGAGTTAGAAGGGGTGATAGAGTAGAGATAAAGGATATAAAGGAAACAAAGAAGCAGTAAATGAATAAGTCGGAGGGAAGGTTCGAGAAGCAGTCAAGGTTCAAGGATAAATTAACTAAAAATTTAGGTAAATAAATAAATTTTAAAATAAACAATAGAACTTAAAAAAAATATAACAATAAAAAAATTAAATATAAAATTAAGTAATATAAGAAACAAAACATAAAATGTTTATCATTAAAGGTGGACTTTTATAAAACAAATCAAATAAAAATCAATAAACAAAAATAAATAAAATAAAATAAAAACATTAATATAATATTAAAAAAAATACATAAATAAATAAATTTGTTTTTACTATGCTATAAAAATAATTGGATTACTATAATTTATTTTAATTTCTCTATATAGTTAATTAGCATAATTTTTTATTATATATATATAACAATAAATAATTAACAAAAATAAAAATAAAAATTATAAAAAGAGTTAAAAATAAATACAATTTTTAAGACAAATATCCAATCAAGTTATTAATAAAATTACTGTGCGTCTTTGAAATTGAAGGCAGCTGATGTCACAGCTATGTTTTCTTTTTAATTTTATTTTTGCACAGTGGGACCTGTTGCCGCCTAATACACACTTTAAGACACAGGAAAGTCTCCAACCCGTTGTGTGTGTCCTTGGGGGCAAGTTAGAGCTGGGGACCACTGTCACCACAGTTCACAACTCCTCTGTTTAGGCCCAAATCCCAACAGAGCGAAGAGGGGTAGTCCCTATAGGAAGGTTTATTAATAATTCAGTTAAAGGGATTTAATTTATAAGGTTACAAAATGACAAGACCAGTGCCTAGCTTAAAAGGAGTCAAAAGATTACAAGTTACAAACTTACAAAAGAATTAAGAATGCTTATCCACAGTCTAACAAATGAGATGAATAAATGAACAAATGATACAATAATGAATCAAGATATCTCAGCAATATACAGTTGATCTAAATTTATCAAGATAAACAAATCAAGTAAAATAGTTACAGTTTTAACAAAAGTTAAGCATTCACCACATAAACAATTGCAGAACCGAAAAGTAAATGAACTTAAAAAAGTAAAGTGAAACTGAAAGTAAAGAGTTGCAGTGCAATGCTGGAGTGGAAGTGTGCTGAAATGAAAAAGTGTTGTAGAACCGGTTTTGCAATGTCTCTTGGTTTATTTTAGTAAATTTATTAAAGTTTTTCTTCTTGAAGTTAAGTTTTAGAACCGGTGGTGTGACTACCCCGATCTAGTACTTCTCAGTCAAAGAGGGAATGCTGTTGCGCTCAACAAAGTGGGAGCAAAGCCCACCCGTAGCTCACAGGTCAAACCCCAATGGCCTAGTGCTCAACAAGGAGGACGTCAAAGCGCCTAGAGACCCCCCACGGTCTACTACCCCAAGTCGCCTCCGAGGTCACTGTTTTTAGTTGACAGGAAAAATGGCTAGATGGATGCCTATTAAACTAGGACTCCTCTATCCCCTGTCGTATCTCCCGAGTACCCCGAAGGGTGATAACCGAGTAGAGGAGCAGGAAATAGAGAAGCTTTTGTTGGTAAATTTTATGGGTTAATTTTAAGTCATGGTGGTTAATATGCAAGGTAAATTTTAAGCTGTCAATAAGATCAACCAAGCGGTATCCCTTAAGGGAAGTGCTGGTACTTGATCTTGGACTGAAAAAAAAAAATGTGTGAAATCGTAGCAAAAGGAAAGTGTTCTTCTAATTACCTAAGCCCCCACTTCTCCTGCTTTTCATATCCAACTTGAAGTCCCTAAAGGGAGATGACAAGTGGATAGAGGATACACAGGATAGATGGGTTGTATGGTTACTTTTTAACAGAAAATAAAATTACTGAAACTTGAAGGAAATTCTAACTAGCTAAAGCAATGCTCAACCGCACAGCAATCTTTGTGACAGAAATGGTGGTCTGTCACAAAGATAGGTGGGTAAACAGGAAAAATAAAACGGATTATACTAACCTCACAACAATCTCTGTTACAGAGATGGTGGTCTGTAACAGAGATAGGTGGGTGAACATAAAGTAAAACTAGAAAGGAAATACAACTAAATAAAACAGTAAACTAACCTCACAACAATCTCTGTGACAGAGATGGTAGTCTGTCACAAAGATAGGTGGGTAAACAAAAATAAACTTGCAAATAAAACCTACTTTAAGCAGCTACTTATACAAATTTACAGCAGAGAATACCCCAAAGAGAACTTCTCATTTGGGGTTTACAATGTAACAGAAAAGAGAGAAAATGTGTAGTTTAGGGTCTCTTTTGGACCAAATTCTTGCTGGGTTTTTCTGGGCGATTTAGGGCAGCATAACCCCTTCTTTCTGTGCATAAAACCTACAAAAAATCAGCAACTCACTTGCTGGAAATTACTACAGAAAACAGAAACAGAAAGTTAGAACAATTTAATGTAAAACCTAGAAATTTTACAGAAAAAATCAGAACTTTAAAAATGGAAAAAACAGAAATTTAGTGGCTGAAAATGAATGTTTAGAGGGCTGAAATAACATGTAAACAGCAGATTTAAAGCCTATTACTAATATATAATGGATTGGGGCCCTAAAGCAAGGGTTATATTCACTATACAGTGAATAAAACCCAGTTTCATAACACAAAAAAAATATGGCCGAATTGAAATTCTGAAAAATAGAGATGTTTAGAGGGCTGAAAACTGAGTTTCCAACCACCTAAATGATGTTAAAGCAATAGATCTAAATTATTTTATTAATATACTAAGGGTTGGGGCCTTAAAACCAAGGTTTTTATCACTATACAGTGATAAAAACTGAGTTTCAAAACCCTCTTTTCCAAAAGTGCGAAAATGAAAACAGAGTTTTTTAAACCAATGGAAGAAGCTATTTTGCTCTAGATCCCTGCAAATAAACTTATAAGAGCTGGACAATGTAAACCAAGAGGTGAGCACAATAATAAATTCTACAAAATACTTTGTAAAATTTTACTAATCTACTCACAAATGCAGATAGAAATACTTCTATCTACAAGTCTCTCCACAAAATACTTTGTGGAGAGCTATCTAAGTAAATACAAGTACAAATCAAATAAATAAACAACAGGTTACCTCACAAAGAAACATGGAATGTAGAAGAGACACCAAGACTTCCTCCAAAGATTACTTGATTAAAATGGCCCAACTGGGGCAAGAAGATTACAATAGCACAAGAGCTTGAAAGAAGAGTGGAGAAATATTGGGTGATTCCATGAAGATGGGTAACACTTTTTTGCCAAATTTTGCGATGAAAACCTGATTTTTTACTCATGTGCTAGATAGAAGCCCTCAAAACGCATATATGCCATGTGAATTTTGACTTGCAGTAAAAAAACAAATTGTAGAATATTATGTTGGCTTCATAGTGATATTTTTTTAAAAATATTCCGATGTCATTTAATGTGTGAATTTTTGCATTTAATGAACTATGTGACCTTAAAAATTTGAAGAAGCTAATAAGTGGCTCGTGTCCACGTAGAGTAATTCAATCTTGCATTAATAATTTTAAAAATATATGTATATGAGCATGATCTACATAAAATGAAGTGTGATGTGCATATTTTTTTGTTAATTTTTCTCGCATTATACAATTATTTATTATTTTTCGAAAGTGACCACATTTGATTTCAGCATCGTTTTAAACACATATTTGTCCACGTAAAGAAATTTTTTCTATTTTTTCAAAAATTGAAAAACCAAAGATACCCTTTTGAAGAGGACACGTCGATATGTGATGTGTGCATTTTTAAGAATTTTTTTGTTGTGTATTTTTAACTCTGCGGATTTTTATTTGAGCTGCTTCGAAGTTGCAGTGTGGTTTTCTAAGTATAAGTTTTATAAGTAATTAAAAAATAAATATCATATGAATGCCAAAATGTGTGTATGATACCTCAATGGATAGAAGATTCGTTGGTGAATCTATCGGTATCAACTCCGCTCAGTTATGTGCTAGGAATGGCAAGGTTTACACCTCTGCAAGGCACAGAAAATTTTTCATTTGTTTGAATGTGGGCTAAGTCTGTTTTTTTAAGCCCTCGACCGAGGTATCTAAATACCTCGGTCGAGGTATTTAAATACCTCGACTGAGGGTTTGTAAAGCCCACAATACCTCAGTCGAGGTATTTAAATACCTCGACCAAGGTATTTAGATACCTCGGTCGAGGGCTTAACAAGCCCTCGACCGAGGTGCGTTTTTCTGTTTTTGCCGAAATGCGCTTGTCAAAAAGTGTTACCCAGGTCCGTGGATTCACCCTATTTTGGCAACATAACAATAGCATGCGAGATCATGTGAAATGAGGGAGTGAGACCCTCATTATATAGTTGAGGAAGACCCCAACCCCTTGAAGATCAATGGCCAAGATTAGATCTCCACCACTATATTTAGGTATTTGACTTTTTACCACTCTCAACCAATCTACACCCTTAGATTGCTTTTTAATCCATGGCTTGAGTGCTTGATCCATGTCTTAATCATTCTCCACCTTTAGATCTAGAGTTTTTGACCAAGTGGGGGCCCCCTTTGACTCAAATTTTAATTTTTATTATTTTAATTTTTATCTTTAATTTTTTAATATTTTATATAATCTTTTATCTTTTATTTTTAAGTTTTAATCTTTAATATTTTATCTTTTACTTTTTTATTTTTATCTTTTTATTTTTTAAATTTTTAATCTTTTAATCTTTTATTTTCAAGTTTTAATCTTATATTTATCTTTAATATTTTATTTTTTGATTTTCTATTAATATTTTAATTTTTAATTTTTTAATTTTTTGATCTTTTATTTTTTATATTTTATTTTAAAATTTCTATCTTTTTATTCTTTTATTTTTTAATTACTATCTTTTATTTTTAAGTTTTAATCTTATATTTTTTATTTTTATCTTTTTATTTTTTAATCTTTTTAATTTTTTGATCTTTAATTTTTTAATCTTTTTATTTTATTAAGACAAAAGGGACGCCCCACTTAGGAGATCTTTAGACATTTATTTTGACCATGGAGGGTTTATTTAAATCAAATTTTGGCTATGCTTAGCCATCCCCCAAACTTAATTACCATGGTCTTATTTGATTTTTTCCTTCAAAATCAAATAATTTAAATTTTTGACTTAGGAAAATTAATTAATTCCCTAGGAAAAATATACCTTGCTTAGCCAAAAATGGTCTCTCCTTAACCCCTTATCAGAATGACATGGGACTCGAAGCAGTGGCTTAGGGGGTTTCATATCAATTTATCTTGCATTCATAGCCCCTATTACAAAGTGTCAGTGCTTGAGTAATTACATTATTACATGAAAACTGAGTTAATTAACCACCAAGGGGTGAAATTAATTAACTATCAAAAATTAATAAAAATACAACAACATAACGAAACTCCGCAAGACTCTATACAAATGTCTATCATAGTCACGAACAACATTTTGAACCCTTAGCCACCACATGGACTTGACTGTTAGAACGCCCGTCACCACTTTGGAGGATTTTGAGTGAAAAACCTAACCAATTAAAATCGTTTACACAACAAGATTAATTGAAAGGGAAAAAACACTCGATGAGGGGACTTCTCTAACAACCAGTTCCATGGTGTGGCATCCATATCATATGACTCATACTAGCACATAGAATTACATTAATTTTCCCACGTAGGGGAGCGGACATTTCGTTTTACAAAGGGGCAATTTCCCTGCAGAAGTGAAAAAATCCTCATATTTTTCCAAGGTACCATTTGTACAACTATGTACATCTTCATATACATGGAGTTGCCACTTAATCGAAATAGGTAGGCAACAGGACCTGGCACATCTTCAGTTGGGGGGTATCCGCATGACCATTAAAACTACTAAACTTATCATCGTTTATTTCACACACTCCTCTCTAATCCATAACATTAAGATAGTTTGCTTTTAGAGGGGTCGACCCTTTAAGATAGTTTGCTTTTAGAGGGGTCAACCACTGAAAGGGTCGACCCTCTCTCCCCATTGCGCAATCATTACATAAAGACGCACTTATTTTAAAAAGTAGTAGTTCATAAATAAAATCATAAAATTTTAAATTTTAAATGAACTTAGAATCTTCTCAATTTTATGATTATTGCGTTAACTTGTTGTCGCAAGTCACTCAGAAACAGGTTTTGACAAGAAGGATTGCTACTTTCAGGTAGAAGAGCATTTTATTTATTCTCTTTAACATTTTGTTAAGCACATAATTTCATATATTTTTAATGCCCTAACAAGTTTGTTGCAAAGAAATACTAACATTTTTCAAGTTTAAAGACGGATGAATAGCATGCAGAAATAATGTCCAGAATCGCAGAAGATTTTCAGAAGAAAAAAAGTTTCATTAAAAGCTTGAAGGAGTTAAGTTTTCCCTTCTATATATCATGACATTTGCTGCTATAAAAAAGCGTTTCATAAACTAGCTACGCCATGTCATGATTACTTACCCTTTTTTTTCTTCCAAGCTTATCTATCATCCATGCCATAATCTACTTTTTCACTGCCTTATACATCATGGCTTCCCGCATGTCTACCTTTCTGAGTCACATACATTTTCTTCATTTTTACTTTATCTTTTTCCATTTGAATAAAACCATTCAGTTTCCTTTCCATGACTACATTGCTCTGTCATCCCTACGATGAAAATTGTTTGACCTTCATATCTTTTCATTTATAGTCCTACCACTCATTATGTACAACTTGTGTTGATGGATGTGGGATTCCTTAAAGCCCACCTTTCAACAAGTCTTGCCCCATCGACCTCAGCACCTTATCTAAGATAGAGACTAGAGTTCATTTTCAGTACCTTGAGGCTTGCATGCCTTAATGGCAAGTTCTCTCGCTAACAATCATGGGAATATACCAATTTTTCTTGATCGTTAGATCTTGCAAGTAGCTCGACATCAACTCATTTATTCACACCTTGCATGATGTACTTAGGTACCTTAGCACTCATTCACATCAATGGTGAGATTGCCTCGCATGGGTTAACGACATTCATTAATGGTCGGTAATCCAATGACTTCTTTCCATGTTCGACATCGACACATTTATTCGCATGGTAAGAATTGTACCATCGGCTTTTGTAGCAGGTGAAGACTATATATTTTTCATGATCATCATCAGCAGTTTGACAGCAGCATAATTCAACCATATGAGAGTACTACAGTTCTACTTTCATCTATCATCTTCTACTTCATCCAACCAAGCAGCAATTCAGATATGTTGTTTTCTAATTTTTAACCATGTAATTCCTTAGATGATCGAAAATGAATGAATTTGGAAAATTCTCTCACTACATTCCCTTTCTCCTTTTCATAAACCATGATACATCTTAAGTTGGGGGGGGACAATTCATTACCATTTTACATATTCATCATCTCATTTACTTTTAATCAACATGTCTTTCCCAAACTATGTTATCTATATCTTAGCATGATTCATAATATGAAGGAAATGTTTTCTAATATACATTGATGGTTTATCATTTCTAATGCATAAATTTTATGTATTGCAGCAAGAAGAAGAAAAAATATAAAAAATAAAATGGGCAAATGTTGTAAACACAAGAACCAACATTTGTTACACTTATGGTTGTCACACAAGAACCAACCATGAGAAAAATTGTTGCTACTCATGCATTTCAAAATCATGGAATGATTTACTGTTACATACCATCATCATGTAAAGCCTTAGCTACAAGCCAAAAGTTTTAAAATAAAATCAATGCATAGTTGCATGAGGACATGCAAATAGTCAAGTTGAGGGGAATGTTGAGCCGCAAAAAGACCACATTTTATTTATCATTTCACATACTATTTATCACCTTATTCCATTATATCCTTCCATAAAACCATTAACATTCACCACTTTCATAATAAATATGGGTTTATATTACCATTTTCCAAATCATTTATTTTTTAGTATTTTGAGTGAATTTGTGGTTAATTATTGAGAAAAATAACATGTTTTCATTATACTTTAAAGTTGGGTGAGTTTGGTGATGTTTACATGTGTATTTGAAGACTTTAATAATCTCAAAAGTGGCCACCTAGTCTCAAATTCGGATTTCATCTTCTAGTTGTGAGCTAACTTCAAGGAGAAGATCATGGAGGTGTGGAGAGAATATCTCATCCAATATTTGTTAGCGAATTTTAAGGCATGAGTTGTAGATTTGTTGAGGATTTAAAGGGATGAGTTGTCTATTTGTTGAGTATTTAAAAGGATAAGTTGAGAGAATAGTGGATCTATAATTAAGATTAGTTATCTTGAATTCTTGTATAAATAGGAGGGCTCTCTCCTCATTTTGGTTAGAGATCTCTCTAGTGGTTTAGAAGTAGAGAATAGTTCAAAGTTAGTCATAAAATAGGCTCTTGACTGTTATGTAATGGAGATGATGCTTTGATGCACATCCTTTGATTCCTCCATGTTAATATAGATTTTCAGTTTCTTTCTTATGAGTTGTTAATCTAGATTTTCAGTTATGTTTTGCTTATGAATTGTTAGCATAGATTTTATGTGAGCTCATAAGTTAATTTCGATTGCTTTATATCGGTTTATTTCATGCAATTTCAGTCTTGCTTTATCAAGTTAATTTATGCAATTTTATGTTTTTTGCAATTAGATTTATTTCCATCTAATTTCCTATTTTCATAACTTAGATTCAATTTCAGTTATAGATTAAATTCAATGACACTCTGCCCCTACATATATTTTGTTTGTACTTCACAAGTTTACGCTCTCTCTCTGGGTTAACAATTAAATCGTTGGAATTCTATTATAATTTGTTTAATGTTTTTACACCAACACCATCTTTGAGAATCTGTCGATGACCACGAACACACAGTCATTTTCGTGCTTAGTAGAAGGAAGGCCCGACATGTAATCCATAGAGATGGATTCCCAAGGTTAACTAGGGGTAGGAAACGGAGTATAGAGGCCTTGCTTCTTGATGGATAGTTTTGAAATGGCACATGCAGTGCAGGATCGAATGTATTTCTTGATGTCCTATCAAAGGTTCGGCCAGTAGAAATACTTCTGCATTACTGCCACTGTTTTGTCGACCCTGAAATTCCCAGCGACCCGACTGTAGCGTGATTCCTGAGTCATCTTGGAATGCTCGTTTGAAGGAACACAAAGGTGTCCCACGTGACATAGTAGTGCATCCTGGAGATGAAAATTTGGAACTTGGTTTCCCTCCAAGAGTGTCCTGTATGTGTGGCTGAATTCTGGATCACTCTTGTAGAGAAGTGGCCAATCAGAAGTCTCGTGCCCATAAGAGTTGAGCATGGTAGTTATCGCCATGATCGGTGGTCAGCTGAGGTAGTTTGCAACATTATTGGTGCTTCCCTTCTTGTACTTGATGTTCAAATGAAACTGTTGTATATATGTGGACCACTATTGATGGAGATCATTCTGTAACTTCCCTTGTGTCTGTATGAACTGTAAGGATCAGTGGTCTGTGTGGATGATCGTTTCCTTCCCCAAAATGTAATGCTTCCATTGTCGACAAGCTTGTACAATGGAATACATCTCTTTTTCATAAGTGGGATATTTGCAAACTGTGTTGGATAGTGTCTCACATTGATATACCACTAGATGCCCTTGTTGAGTAAGGACTACCCCAATAGAATAATCAAAGGCATTTGTCTCGATCTCAAATGGTTGTTGCAAGTCTGGTAATGTGAGCACTGGGGCACAGCAGAGGAAATGTTTCAATTCTGCAAATGCCTTCTGTTTAGTTTCTGACTAGAAGAATTATTCTTTCGCTCCTCCCTTAGTAACTTGACTCAAGGGCCAAGTGATATGATAGAATCCCAACACGAACCAGTGGTAGAAATTAGCAAGACCCAGAAATATGTGAAGCTCTGTTAGAGTGGTTGGGGCTGGTCAATTCCGAATGACTTGGATCTTGGTTGGATCCACATGTACCCCACACTCATCAATAATGCATCCCAGATACTAAACCTGGGTCATGCCAAAAGTGCACTTGTCCAAATTGGCACACAAATTATGCTTTCGCAGTGTTTGAAGGACCTATCGGATGTGGTGGTGGTGCTCTTCCCTAGTCTGGTTTAATATCAGGACATCATTCAAGTACACTACTGCAAATGAGTTGGTGATTTTCTGCAAGATGTCGTCCATCAGTCTCATGAATTTTGTGAGAGCATTCGTCAGCCCGAAAGGCATGACCATCCATTCCAAAAGGCCCTCCTTGGCTTTGAAGGTAGTCTTCCACAAATCAGTCGGTTCTATCTGTACCTGGTGATACCCGAAATTTAAGTCAATCTTGCTAAATATTTCTCCCCTTTAAGCTGGTCCAGGAGTTCATCAATTTGTGGGATCAGGTACCTATTCTGAATAGTGATCTTTTTTAGCACCTGATAGTCAATACAGAGTCTCCAAGTCCCATCCTTCTTCTGTACCAACACGATCGGGCTTCCACGGGGTGATGAACTTGGTCGGATGTGACCCTTCTACAGCAGCTCCTGAATTTGCCTCTTGATTTCATCGTTCTCCACAACAGAGCGTTGATAGATTGGTCCATTAGGTAGCGGTGCACTTGGGGTCTAATCGATCGGGTGCTTGACTTGATAGTGCAGAGGCACCTCTGTGGGTGAGGTGAATATGTCCTGGTACTCCTCCATGACCTTGTCCATTTGTTGTTGTCGTGCAGAGGATCCCTGTCTGGAGGTTGTGGCCATGATCTTCTTCTTTCCTTAAGGGCGGATCATCAAGAAAACAAATTTCTTGGTTTTGGAAATGAGCTTACTGCATTGTTTTACAGTAACCAAAGAGATAGTGATAACACGTAGTACCTCTGGTATCATGTACAACGTATTTCCCAACGTAATAATAATAACGCGAGGTTGAGACTCATACACAGCATGTTGCTTCCATAAGTATGGTTGACCTAATAATACATCACAAACATCAAGAGGAGCAATATCACATAATATCTCATCGGTGAAGGGCTTGATGCTGTAGGGAAGGAAACACAGTTGGCTAACACAGAGATCTTGTCCTTGGTGAAGCCACCCGATGGTGTACAGTTGCGGGTGTGTTGTGGTTGGAAAGCCCAACCGCTTCATGACCTTTTCTGAAATGAGGTTCTTTTGGCTCCCACTGTCGACAATGAACTGTGCCGAAGAACCCTTTACCCACATCTGGGAGTGGAAAAGATGCTCCTCCTCCTCCGAATCTTCTGGTTCTTCCTTTTGGATATTCGTGGTGGAAACGATGGCATTGGGCTCTGCATCGATAATATTCTTCCCTCTATCATTCCCTTTCTTGGTTTCTGATTCAGTGTCAGAGTATGCATCTAATTCAGAAGCCTTTATCTCGGCCATCGGTGACTGCTTGGCCCGACACTCACTTGTGTTGTGAGTGGGGCTCTTATGGAACTCACACCAGTTTTTTGGTTCCTTCTTCGGCTTCATAGTGTTTCTCTTTTCTTGCGGCTTCTGCAAGTTGTCTTGAGTCGCCATGCCTTGGCTGTGTCCTTGGTTCTGCGGTTTGGGGGCACCTTTCGCTTGCTTCTGATTTGTAGATACAAAGTCTCACTTTTTTTGTTTGAATTTTTGCTCAATTTTGGAAACATACCTGTATGCCGTACCAAGCGAGGAGATGTCAAAGAAATCCATTTCCTCCTAAATGTATCTGTGCAGACAACTACGATACTTCAGCACCAAATGTTTCTCTAAATATTTGATACCCAACTTGGTGCGCAGGGTATGGAACATATTCGTCATCTCATGCATATTTTGATCTCTTTGTTGCCGCAGCGTAGTCCATTGTATGTACGTGTCCTCATAGCTCCCCATGGGATAATATTGTCCCTTTATGGCATATAGGAAATAATTCCAAGTGGGTATGGCTAAGAATAGAGAGGGTTCCTCCTCGTCCTTTCTCTCATAGTAGGTTTCCCACCAGTTCTTTGTTATAGCTGATTTTACCACTCCAAGTGAATCACACTTTGTATGGCCTTTCCCTATCCCTCTGCAGACTCCTTAGACCCTGTGGGACATTTTTGTCCTTTGATGTTTCCTTGACCATCCCTAAAAACATGTGAAAAATGATACACATGACTTTTAAACCCTTAATCGCGTATATACGCAGGTTTGGCCCCTAAAATCGCGTACATTGGGATGTGTACAAAATCCAAATCCTTTTGGAGTTTTCCTTGACATGGATCTGACTCACTTGACTCCTGGCCTTCCCTATGCCTTGAGATCGCTCGGATTCGACCTTTCATTACCCCTTTGAAAAGCTATATAAAGAACTCTATGGTACATTGAAGGCATATTAGAGAATTGAGAGCAAAGAAACTATAGTCCATTGTTGCCGGAACTTATGCTTGAGTCTGCATCCCTCTGTCCCTTGGAGCACTTTTGTGTTCTTCCCAAGCTTGTTTTTTGCTTGTGAGCTTGCTATCGAGAGATGGAGGATTGAGGTGGTGGAGGCCTAAGTGGGGGATTCAGTTTCTTCGATTCGCAGACGTGTCAACAGAGGTTGTATATATTGTAATCTCTAATTTATGTTAATAAAAATATATTTTCCTATCCAATAATGTGTGTTTGAATGAATATTTTATCCATGGGATGATTTCAAATGCTTATACATTGTTGATTATATATGCTAGAATAGATCTAACACCATGATATATAGTATGCTTGTATTGTTTACTTGTTGTTGAGGAAGTAATTTATCAATTCAAGATGAAGTTGGAAAGCTCAACGGGGATCTACTTCAACCGTCTGAAATAAGGTACGAGGTCTAATCCTTTAGTGTTAGACATTTACTTTCTATTGCATATTGGAAAAGATTGATTTCTGAAGTCAAGCTGTCTGTTGTGGTACCCCAAGCCATAGTAATTTCTCTCCATAACAGAATTGGTGACTCCCCTGTGGAGTTCCTAGTAGTTGTCCTTTGGGGATTTTTCTATCGGCATTCAATGACTTTGAATTGCTCTTTCTCTCTTGTTTTTGTTTCGGATCTGGGGGCATGTTTTCCTGGTAGTGTCTGATTGGTGTGAATTTTGTCTCAGCTTGTTTTTTTTCCTTGATTTTTATGCACCTTTGTTCATGTACGTGAGTTTTTAACTCACAGTCGCATATGCATGCGGGTTTCTCTTCGATTTTCGCGTATACACACGGGTTTACTGTGAACAGTCGTGTATGCCCTTAGTTTTTCCTTTTAGTGGAAGTTAAATGGTTGCTGGGTGAAGTTTGATGATTGTTGAGTTTCCTTTGACACTGTCTAAGTTTGTTTATACCTCTGTTTCTGACCAGAGACATTTTTTTCAGGGTAATTTTTTTTTAAGAAGGTTCTTGTCATGTCATTTTCGATTTTTTGTTTGGGATTAGTGCATTAGATTTCTTTTACCTTAGTGCTTTGCTTGAGTGTTGTTTGAGTGTGCTTGCAGAGTCTGGGGGTTGTAGAATCATTCTTTTGCTTTTTGTATCTCATTTTATTTCAAAAAATCCAAAAATATTTACTTATCATCATGCATTGCATTTTGCATTTTGCATAGTACTTGCACTAGATTTGATTTGGAGTATTAGTCAAGATTTCATATAGGAAAGCTTGCATTCATCATTTGAATAAAAATTGTGCATTTCACATAGTAGCATACCCTATTTTCATGGACACAATGCATTTGCATTGATTGTTAGGTATGCATTTTACTTCATGTTGTGTCATAACACCATTAGTTGCACAGCCATATCCTTCTTTTGAGTAATAAAGCCAATTAAAATCAATGCTTAATTAAAATGAACTACACTCTTTTCTTTTATAGGGTACACCAACAAGATTAGGTTTTAGGGTCTTGGAATAGTTCATTGTGAGTAAATTCTCCAAGACCACTAAACAACAACATGTATGTGTTTGTCCAGGTGAGTGTGTGAAATCCTTGGTATAACTAGTGTTTCTCAGGATCCTCCTCTCAAAATGGAGTTAAGCATGAGTTAGTGTGGGAGGCTATTGATTGGGATGAACCTTAGTCATAACTGAGTAGCATCGAAGATATTTCCAGGATTGTATTCGTATCTGGGGGTTCTTTTGAGAGTTTCGGGCTTTGCTACCCTGCCCATACGGTCAATATTTCCTGCAACTACTCGCTTGAGTATTGATTATATTGAGGTGACCTTAGTGGCCTTACCTAGGATATCGAGGGGGTACTTTGCAGGGGTTATTCTGCGGGTGTCCCAGCCAGGTTGGGGTCGGGCAGCACAGTCGCTTTACGCGTTGAAGCTGAGGGCCACAATAATTGGTTACGTACCTCTGCTTGTTGTGTATGGGAGTCTCAAGCCTCTCCTAGGCGAGACATACCTGCTTCATTCGGGAGCTCACTTATCCTACCCTTGATTGCTTTCATTTGGCTTTATATTTTATTGGTGATTGCTCTGTGCACGATAGCTTGCCTAGGCTTTGCGTAAATAGAGAGTCTTTTCTATTTTTTGATTCATTGTGAATTTGGGTGCGGCTCCTCCCCGTTCTCGTCGTTTAGCAGGACTTCCACCTTCTACATCTCCTCCTCCTTTGGGAGAGAGACATAGATAGTCTAGGTGGACTACTTCACACATTGATTCACACACCATGGGAGACCATATAGAAGGTATTCCTAAATCATCTTCTCCCATTCAAGTGGAAGATGGGGAGTTTACTCCTACCTATTATCCTTCACCCAACTTAGCTGAGTTAGGTCCCATGATTTCTGAGATAGGAACCTTTCATGATAGACCTACTCACTCTAGGTTTTATTCCCCATTGACGCATTACCAATATGGAATGCCGGAGGATGTTGAGACTCATTTTGAACCCGCGAGCACTAGTTATGGTAGTTATGGTATGTCTGGTTTTTCCACACATGATTTGGCATTTCATGTCGAATATGAGTTCAAGCCTAACACTATTCTTGGGGGCACTCTCATTCCTTACCATACGAAGAGGTTTGGGAGCACTAGTCACATTGCACCTTCCATCTTGGTGGTGGAAGTTACATCACATATTCCTCCTAGGTCTAGGGTTAGTGATCCTATCAGGATACCAGATCTGAGACAAGTGACTATAGGGAATAGTACGTACATAATTACATAGATCCCTCTGTCCTCTGTCCCTAGTTCTTTAAATGTTCACCCTCCACCTCATTCACATTGTCCTTCAGGCCGAAACGTTGCTACAAGTTATGTCCGTACTGCCGTTGCTAGACCGGTTGTGTCCCGGCTTCATGTACCACCCGTTGTTTCGGGAGGTCATGCTCATACTTCTAGAGGTCACATTCCTACTTCCAGAATGTATATTCCTACTTCCGGAGCGTATGTTCCTACTTATAGAGTGTCTCATGAAACATCTCATGTGATGACTTATGGACCCTATTATGGGACACAATATGGACAGGTTTCTTCACCTTATGGGGGTGGGTATCAACAACCTACTTACTCTCCAAATTATGGCTTTGTATCTCCTAATAGTCAAGTTCCACCACACTATGGTGCTTCCATGCCACCCTATACGGGTCAAATGGGAGGAGGGCACTATGGCCACGGCCATGGTGGTAATCAGACCTATGTGAATCAGAACTATCAGGGAGCGATCCATTGACCTCATCATTCTAGCCTCTCTTTCCTCACGAAGCTGAATCTTCCTGACTTGTCAAGATTGACGAACAATCCTGTAGCTCATGACCCGGCTTGGCCGGTTGTCCCTACTAAGCTTCCCTTAGACATACCTAAGTTCGAGGGCAAACCGGGAGAGGATCTGAGCGAACATGTTACTACCTTTCACCTATGGTGCTCTTTGAATTCCTTACACCAGGACTCTATCCATTTAAGGTTATTTCAAAGCACCCTGACAGGGCCTGCCATGAAATGGTATATAGAGCTACCTAGGGGGCATTTGCTTTGTTCAATGACCTAGCGATGACTTTTCTTAACCACTTCCAGCTACCAGTGCGTTATGACATTGGTACTGAACTCTTGCTGACATTTCAGCAGGATAAAGCCACACATATCTCAGATCATATCCAAGAGTGGCGTAGATAGAAGAGGTTAATTAAAGTCTTTATATCGCTGGAGTTCCTCCTCGAATGGTTCCTTAAGTCGTTATTGCCATATATAGTGAAGGATGTTTCTACATCCGGAGTGCAGAATGAGGAACAAGCTATTTTTAGGGCGCAGGAACTGGACTTGATTTATGCTCAGTCCGGTTTGTTATATGAGATTATTCTCAATGCTTCGCGTTCTAATTTTGACCCCAAAGTCAAACCTGGACCACATGCCAATGGCATTGTTGGCTGTGCAAGTGCGAAACCTGCAGATTCGGTTACAAAACAAGTTAGTCAATATTCAATCAACCAATCTTCTTCGGGACAAGCTACAGCTTCGTCTCAACCCACCCAAATGGCGAGTGTACTTTCAGTGCAATCGTCGGACCAGAAGGGTAACCAATAGCCTGGACGGAATAGAAAGAAGGGTAAGAATAATCATAAGGGTGGGAATAAGAATGAGAATGCTAATAATAATGACAAGAATGGTCGTGATGCTGGAGGGGACAAGCAAGCTAAACGTAAGGTTAAGTTCCCTTGCAAGTTATGTAAGGACGATCACCTCACTTACTTGTGCCCTCGTATCGATGGAGCCTCAAGATTCTTGGCACAGGGCCCAGCTGTGCTAACTAAACATTTACCTCACAATAAAAATATGAACTCGAGGACCCATGATCAGTCTGGTGGTGATCAAGATCCACCGGAGGGTAGTGGTCGTGGTTGCATTAACATGGTACGTGCTGCGAAAGTTGTGACCCATGTGAAAGACTATGGTTCGTTACAACCCATCCCTGGAAAAGATCCTGATCCACCAGGGTCCCCTTTGCGTATTGAGAAACCTATGGATAAACCTGAAGCTGCACCTCACATTCCTAAGGGAGTCCTTAAGCGTTCGAGGAACAATCCTAATGCCCGAGCCGCCTAGAAGTATTCAGTTGTCGAGGATCTGGGCCACACTCCTTGTGCGATATCTGCATTGGAAGTGCTTCAGAGTTGTCCTTTGCAAAGGAAGGCACTGCTTTCTGCCCTTGGTGTGAATGATGATGATTCTTCCTCTGTGATTAAATTTGAAACCGCAAGACTTCAGCCTCGCTTGTCTTACTATGTGTCTCTTTTGATTCACGTAGAATGTCTTAATATGACCGTCAAGCGAACTATGATTGACGACGGTGCTGTCGCTTCTGTGATGTCTTTATCATGTTGGAAGGGTTTAGGTTCCCCTAAGCTGTCTAAATCAGTGACCATGTTAACTGCATTCGATGGGAGATCATTTAGGCCACACGGAATCCTTCCTTCCCTTAAATTCCATTTGGGAGGGAAGACCATTGCGATAGAGGTTGAGGTGGTTGATGCACCCCTTGACTACAATCTCTTGCTGGGTAGGAATTGGATGTACAATATGCAATCCGTTGCTTCTTCCCTATTTTGCGTTGTATGCTTTCCATTTAACGAGAAGATAGTCACAATTAATCAAACGACATTCAAGAATCTGTCTATTACCACATCTTCGGGAGCTTCGATCCCGATCGTTGAACACTCTCAGCCGGCAACTGGTGGGTGTAGGCATGTATCCATCCCTCATGGGAAGCTTTAGTTGTCCTGCACCGATTCTTATGATAAAGTCTAGTTTCGGTGAGGCTTCGACATCTATGAGATCGGTGTCTTTTCGCACGAGTCATATGGAAGATCCTTGGATTCTTCCTACACTGAGTACTCCGAGTGAGCCCATCGTGACGGACGTGTCGTTGCCTGCAACTATGATAGCTTATCAAGGGGTGAATCCGCGGACCTGGGTAACACTTTTTGGCAAGTGCATTTCGGCAAAAATAGAAAAACGTACCTCGGTTGTTAAACCCTCGGCCGAGGTCTTAATATCTCAACCGAGGTTTTATCAAGCCCTCGACCGAGGTTTTGTTCAGCCCTCGACCGAGGTATTTCTTAACCCTCGGTCGAGGTATTAAAACCTCGACCGAGGGTTAATAAATACCTCGATTGAGGTACATACCTCGACCAAGGTGCCTGTGTCGAAAAAATTATAAAAAGAGGCCATGGGGGCCACGGCTGTTTTTTTGCAAAATTTCACTGTGGAAGCTCGACCGAAAAATGACGAAACAGCGGCGTAAGGATTGGCACCCCGAAGCAACCCAACCTCGTCACGATGGAGTCGGAGCCAAGAGGTAACAGTTTAAATAATTGTTTTTCAATTTAAATGGAATTTAAATTTTTTTTTTTATAAATTTATAAAATTTGTTTTAAAATTTGGTAAATGTATGTTTTTATAATTTTCATGTTTAAAATGTGTACTGGCAAGCAGAAATGCTGCCGGATTTTTGAAAATTTGTAGTTAAATTGAATTTTTTTGTTAATTTGTTATATATATATAAATTATGTCAACCGATAGCATTTATGGTACCGGTTTAATTTTGAAATGTGTCTCGGGAAAGCCGAAATGCTGCCCGATTTTTTTCAATCCTCCGTGAATTCATGGAGGATTGAAAAAAATCCATAAAACACCAACTAAACAAACCTATATGAACCATAGAGACAATTAATCAACTGTAGGCCCAAGACAAATAATAAATTTTTTATAAAAATTTATTTGAAATTGGTTAATAAGTTATAATATTAATAAAAAATCCCCATACCCCGTCCCCTTTTTTCAAAACATAAATTAAACCTACCATTTAATCTAACCTCACTAACCCTACTTAACCCCCCCCTCAATATTACTACCTTACCCCCTACTAACCCCTACTAACCCTATTCACCCCTACCTAAATTCATATCTAAACCCTATTAATACCTTACTAAATCCATATTAATACTAACTTAAACCCCTACCAAACCCCTACTTAAAACCCCCTAACTAAACCCTACCAAACCCCCTATTTAAACCCCTATCTAAATTCATACCTAAACCCTATTAATACCTAACTAAATCCCTATTAATAATCCCTAAACCCTTA
>LPNX010676997.1:22558-37980 GCA_001517045.1 Pseudotsuga menziesii | reverse complement strand
TAAGGGTTAGTGGTAAGGGGATATATATGATAATGGTTATATGGATTAGGCGTTAGTAATTAGATATTAAATATTTTTAAATATTAAATATCAATGGTTATAATGGATTATGGTTATAATTTTTTATATAGTCAGGTGTTAGTTAGAATTTAAAAAAAAAAGAAACCTATTAATTAATTAATAAAAATGAAAAATGAAAAACAAAAAGCAAAAATGCGTACACATCTTACCTCACTCTGTCGTTGTGAATTGAGCTGAACTATGCCTCTTATCACCACTGACTAGACTATCATAATCTACCTCTCGACACTGAGCGAACTATACTAGACTATGAACTCTACCTCTCGGAACTGAGCAAACTATACTGGACTCTACCTCCCGTCGTGTTGTCTATGGACTCTACCTCTCATCGTTGAGCAAACTATGGACTCCAGCTCATTTTGGTTCTAAAATGTGGACTCTGCCTCCTTTGGGTAGGAACTGAAGTTGTTGCAATCTATCAAGCTAAGCACATAATTCCTCCTAAATTGGTGAGTTTATGTCATATCTAATATATCTCTCATTTTACTCATATTCATTCAGGGTTTGGGGGTTACAAAATAGGTTCAAGGTTCAGGTTTGGGGGTTACGAAATAGGTTCAAGGTTCAAGGTTTTGGCGTTACAAAATAGGTTAAAGGTTCAAGGTTGAATTCGTTGAACAATTATTTTTAATGCTAAATTGTTAAATTATGTGTTCGAGTTGAGGGCTTTGATGAATGTACAAATCCCTTGTTGGTTGTGGGAGAGAAGGTTGACTATCCTAGCTTATACTAGCTATTGCATGTATATTAGAACATGCTTAGTTATGGTTTTCATATTTGACATATTGATCTAAGAGTTATTATGCTATACCCATGATATTGAGCAATAATATTGGGTTGATTCCTATCACTGCTTATTATGTAAATGTAGCATACTCTTTTATGGAATAAAGGCATACAATCTTTGTCATAGTGTAGAGTGAATTCAGTACAGTGCTCATTATGTAATTAATCTTGCACTTATTGATTAGTGTGCAAATCCGTTGCTTGTCCTTAATTGAGACCATGTATCTCATCATTCAATCACTTATTGCCACTAGTTAAATATTGGTGATAGGGTAGTGTACTTATTAGGGATTCACTTATGACATAATCATGGTAATCCAATAGCCTTATACTTATTTGATATGTAACATGATAGATAGAGGTGAAAAGGCTCATTATTATGTATACATGGTGTTAGCTGCTTACAAACTAGATACTCTGCTTACTTGTACATTAATATATTGTATATATTATGGAAACATAGGTACCATTCATCATAAGTAGTGACCTTAGAGATTATAAGGTGAAGTAAGGTGGAGAGTAACATTATGGATATCGTACTTGATTCTTGGGTATTTATGTCCATATTAGCATTTTCTCTCTAATTGGGTAGTGTATGATTTAGTATTCCTATGGATACCGTAGGAATAGAATAACATTAACATTACACATATTAGGAGGATATACTATCTTTTTATATCAGGGAAACAACGTATATAATGTATAGAACATGATATCCTTATATTAGAGTTATTACACGTGTACATGGTTCGTAACAAGCTAACCTCTTGCTTCTAATATCAATATCATAATAATAGAGCCAATCACATGGGGTTATACTAAAACTGTAATTTCATATGTTACCGGTATAATGGAAATAGTTTTGATATCATGTTCATTAACTAGAATGTTAGAACCAATACGGTATAATACTAAACAAGCATAACTAAGAAGGAGTAAGAATAACCAATAGCTTGAATAAGATTACACATATAATAAGAAGTAATGAAGCTCACTCAGCCCAGAATTAGGTATGAATGCTGTCTTTGCCCACAATCAACCCAAAATTAGAAATGAATGTTGTTTCAGGGCTGCTTGAGGCCACAAACAGACCCAGAATTTCCCATAGTGCTGTAAAAAAGGTATAGACATGTCTAAAAAGTAATCTTTGCCATAGGACAAAGATTTCTAATCCATTTACCAATTACAAGCAATCTTTGTCATAGGACAAATATTTCTAGAATTCCTTTGCTTGTAATTGGTAATAAACCCATTAAGTTAGGATCACTTAGAATACTAGGCAATATTGGGACATAATATATTACAGAAGATGGATGAGAAAATGGCTCTAATGAAGACTAGACTAAAGGCAGATAAAAATTGTTAAAATAACTATAACAATACAAAAGGGGACTTACTTCCTTATAGTTGATTTATTGGTGTCTCAAGCCCATCTTGATGAAGAAATGGTTTCCTAGAATATCAAGTTTAAACTCTTCCTAGATTAACCAGTTTCAAAGAAAAGAACTATAAAGATAACCAGAGGGGTTTTTGTTCTTCTCATTATCCCTCATTATAATCCAATGCTTGGTTTATTATTTCCCTTTGTTACTTTCACCTTTAAATGGAGGTTGGAATATGCTTTAGCATACCAACAATTTAGAAATTGTTGAGCTCAACATGGGTTCTTTACATACGAGGGGTTCATTTCATAATAGTGGTCTTGGATTTAGTATTTCATTAAAATACCAACCAATTAATTGCTTCTTTCGGTGACCTTCCTGTATAAATTTTTGAGAAAGGAGGGTTTACAAAGGGATTTTAGGCTTAATCGATGGCTTGTCCATGTACCATGTGGCCACAACATTAATAACATTTCTTACTTTGTTAAAAATGATGATCACTTATGGCAAGGTTCCATAGCCATGTGCTACTGGTATAGAATTGATAATATGTGTAACTAGATTCAAATTCATGATTCTTGTTATATTGATCATGTTCTATTAGTTGTAAGCTTTGGGTATGCCTTCGCTAAAGTCCCTAGCATCCTTATGAATTATCATTCATATTTATAAAAAAAATTCTTGAACCCTATTCAACAATTCAACAATTCTACCATTTTATCTTGGTTAAGAGAATATGGTGTTGAACCAATAGTTGTGGCTATTGAACTTATCCTTTATATACCTCTATGAAAGTTCAATGTGTCATATCCCACATTTGGGTTTTGACCTAACAATTTACCTTAGCAAATAATAAATCTTCTTCGGGTAACTTACACTTACCAAAGCTAAAATAATCATTATTAGATGTGATATAGAATTTTTTTAACATTTGTCTTTTAAAAAAAATACACACATATATACATATGAGTTTATTTCCAAAATTTTAAAAATGATTTCTTTCTACATTTATTATTTAACATGTGTATTGTAGTATAAATTTCATATAGAAAAATCAACAAAATGAACTCAATCATTTAGTATGAAATTCATAACAGGAATTAACAACAATAAGTAAAGTAAGCTTATGTATTTCTAGAATCAAGTTCTCCAAGAAAATGACTTGGGAAGCTCCATGAACCACCCAAACATAGGTTGTCTAAAGAAACTTAACATTCTATCTCAAAATACGCCCCCAAGCCAAACCATGATACCACCAATGAGAAGTAGGACTGAATTTTTTTTCAATTTCTCTTGGGTAGAATTGTCATACATAACTCAAATAATTTCAGTTCTACTTAAACAAGATAACACTATCATATTTTTCCACACCTAACACATCTAATGCTCATAAAAGTGTGCATACCCCACCTAACACATGCAGTGCCCATAAGAGTGCGCATAAAGAGTCTTGGTATACTTGTTTATGTTTGTCTAGATATCATCTTTTACCAAACCACATAACTGCAATACATGGGTATTCATAGTTCGTCTCTCATACAACACTTTTTAGGGCTCTTTAGTATGATCAAAGGGAGTTTTACATTGTAGTCATTGAGGTTGAACTTGAATAGCTCTCATAGAAACTCTACTACAAAAATAACATAACTAGTTTACAAATAAAATGGAAGCATCTTCCTCTTTGGTTTCTACTTTCTTACTCACAATCACCCATCGTTCATTCACTAAACAAATATTTATTGACAACTTCCGTTTTTAGCTGACCATAGTTAATAATTTAACCTACTGATTGCTACCCCTCTCCCTTTACTCTTTCATATCCCCCTTTCAATATGGGTAGGAAGATCAATCCAATTGAACTCCTTGCTCCTAAATAATATGAGGAAACGACATAGTTAAATTTTTGGGTAATGACTATAATGTAGGAAATAGGTTTCGGCCACTTATTCACTTATGGAAACCGAGTGCAAGTGGTTGGCACTTGGACTTCTATAACCTGCACTACGTTCCACTCTTGTGCTATCATGGTTCTTTTATGTCAACCCTACCCAGTCAGTCTTAGATTCCTTTAATTAAAATATGTTCAAAATCTATTTATAACCATGCCATTATTATAATAATGTCTCATGGTGCATCATTTCTAGTGTCATGTAAATGTATTAATTAAAGTAATTAACAAATTACTAATTCAAAATAACATTTAATTATGAGAGGTACTATATTTGGATATTACAGCCCCTCTGCTTAAAGTAACACCATCCTCGGTGTTCCTTCACTTCAACACTGTTCATGTCTAATATAGAAATGGATAGACATCTCTCATGGAATCCTCTTTTCCCCATGCCAAATGGACACCAATAAATTTCACCCAGAACATAGCATAATTGCTTCTCAGCTCATAGAATTAGCGTAGAATTGGCTTTCTGCTCATTCTTTGCTGCTAAACCACGTCCAGAACTACTGTTCAATTGCATAAGTCAACCCAAAATATGGATAAGAGGCTACTTTTTGCTGCTAGACACGAGTTCAAGCACCAATAGAAGCCACTTCAAACTTTTTCTTCCACCTTTTTTCCCATGAAAGATGGCACCAGAAAATTATTAATATATAGTTGTGTAAGATTTCATAGTTAGGAATACATATTATGTTGAGTTCTTGGAATTAAACCACATGGAAGACTTTAAAATTGTCCGACACTAGTGAATCGATTTCTTCTCAACCCCCATATGGGCCTTAAAAATTAATAAGATGTAACTATTTAGCTAATCCATGACTATGAAAAATCATGCATAGGCCTATAAATACTATAAATGAATTGGAAAATACTACAAAATCATGCATAGTTCATAGTGGGTGGTCAATTGGAGTTTTGCTGAGCTAAACTGGGCTAATTCCTAGTGACCAACATTCTGAGCACATCGCAGCCTCTTAAGCATTAGTAAACCATATCTAGGTCTAGTACTATTTTGAATAATTCTGGGATCCTTATTATAAGTCCTAGGTCAGTTCTGTTCGTAAAGGCCAGCAATAGGAGGCTTGGTTTTCAATTGTGGCCAACAAACTATGCATGTTTTCATTTGTCTCTCTGCCTTCATAACAATAGTCCACAACATTTTAGGGCATCTCTGATTTGAGTTTTGGGCATCTCAGAGACCTGAAATATGGTCCATCCTATGCAAAAAATTGCATCAATACATTGAGTTTGTCTTCCAGCACAAGGGGTGGGAAGAGGTTACATGATCAATATTTCTCTGTCTGTTTTGCAAATATTTGGCACACCATCAATGAGGGATCTATAGCAGATTCTCCATTGTATGGTCTCCGAGGAATCTTTAGTGTACACAGCAACGATTATTGGTGAGAGATATTGTATTTTGATGACAAGAGACAACTGGAAGTGTAGAAAAATTGTTACCGAGGTGACAGTGGGTAACACCCTTAGGTTATACTTGGGATAGCTTGTTTTTAGGGGATTAATCACATGTGCTAGCTAAAGCTCTAACAAGGACTTTGTAAAACTACTTTTGGTAGAGTTGATTAATAAATCATTAACGGAGTTGATTGTGTGCCAAACTGTAAGAACAACCGCTTGTGTTTTTTTTTAGCTGACATAGCTCAAGGATTAAATGCAACCCCATGATTATTATGCTCAGTGCACCCATTAGATTTACTTCTCTTTATTTGAAGAGAAGGTAGGCGCTACCCATACATACAAAATTGTAGTTTATGTTGTAGGTTAGATATGTCCAACACTAGCAATGGAAGTCAGGCATTTATCCACCTATACAGACTCAATCTTCTTGTGCAACTTGATTCAACCAAAATATTGGTATATTCTTACTTATTCACCCCTTAGTATATACTTAGTAAAACATGGACTTAAAAGAAGGATTCACATAAAGTTTGTTGGAAATTAATGGATAGTAGTCTAGACATATATATGCCAAAATGAATAGCACTGGAGGGATGGAATTGTAAGGGATTGATGCCCAGAGAAGGAATGTTTTCTCCTTGTTTTGCATAAGTAAGTATTGTGGTTTTCAAACAATTTATCCAACATAAAATTTCAATATTGGTATACTTTGAAAATCCTACCCTTTCCTTTCAGTTATAGAGATTGTCCTGATAATTCTATACATCCTTTTTCACCTTAGTGGTGCCATAGGATAGCTAGGGTGTGGAATGGACATTATAGTATAAACGAAACAATTATTCCATGACCTTTTTAGGTCTACTTTCCATTTTGTATCCTCTATGTTTCCTCATTTCTGGCATATCCTTGCACCTTAGATCTACGAACTCAGGACCGCATTATTCATTTTTTCCAAAACTTGTAAACCCTAATTTCCCTATTGTTTGTCTATCTTTATCTCTCATATACCTCTCAACGTCATTTGGTTTTAATCATAAACGATGGAAGTTTTCCATTCCATTCAATTGAACCCTAAACATGAATAATTCTATTCAATTCAACCCTAAATGGTGGATCCAGATGCAACTGATACAACCTCAAAACCATAATGGCTATCGGGACAAGATTTGGATGGGAGTTTGTTGTGATGAGTTGGAAGTTTTTCTAAGTTATATGTAAGCCTACAGATGTAGAGTAAGGAGAAATAAGTGGCCAAGAAAATGAATAATTGGACCAATGTAGACCGGAGAACTGACTTAGAAGTTGTGTGATCAGGTCGGTGTAGTGTTAGAAGCTCTTAGAATGTGAACTCATCTATAGAGGTTGGAGAAAGTAATGCATTTCGTCGAATATCTGACATATATGCTATAACACTGATATCTTAAATTTGTTTATATGAATTTAGCCATGTCTACAAGGAGCACGATATGAGTGCATACCATTTATACAAGGAAGCATTGAATATGGAGGTTGGCCTCCTCTCCTTCTCGAAAGGAGAAATCATTGAGGAAGGAATGCTACAGTTAATTTAAGAGCCTTCTTATTTGTGCAACATAGTATTTTTTGGTTCTTTCTACTATGGGATACATCAGAATATTTCTTGTTTTAGCTGGGGATATAGATTTTGTTTGCATCCCCTTAGGGGTGTGTTTTCTCCACCCTCAATGCCTCCTTGGATAAGATATTTGTGCTCCTTATGTTCTTCGTGTGGTATTTCTACTTCAGTCATCTTGGGATTGTGGGTTCCATCTCTCCCCTCGAGATATTTTTTGATAGTTATGATCTCCACTTGTTAATCGACTGACTTATTGCCAAGATAATGTAAAATTTACTTTTTATTCACTACTGAATATCAAGCTGGAACACCTCTTTTTCTTCTGAAAAAAATATATAGAATATTTGCAAATTATTTTATCACATATTTTGAGATCCATAAACTGGGTCTTTTATATTTTTGGGTGAAGAAAAAAACTAAATTAAAATAGGTACACCTAAGAATATTGTAAAAACATAGTTTTTAATTTTGAGATTAATTGGCTGAAGCATTTGATATGGAACGACTTGATATCTATATCGTGTTAAAGGACTATGAGTTGAATTGTTATACTAGGGAATTATTGATATTATTCAGGATAATGATATAAACATTATGTCATGCTTATAAGTATTTCCAAGTTTTTTGCTCGTATTTTGCTAATATTTGCGAATTTTTTTTTCTGACCATGGTGCAGGTAGAACTAAACAGGTATTTGTCAGACATGTCTTCCTCTAACGAGGGGAGTTTGGGAAGGGTAGAGGAAAGTGAGACATCTAGTAGGTCTACAAGGGATAGATCAACTAGATTTTGTAAGATTAGAATAAAATTCAATAAACACAGGGAATTTTTTCTCAAAGGAGGGGGGTCATGTTCCTATGATGATGAGATAGTAGGAGACATCGAGGTGCCCTTAAGGTACAAATAACTAGTGAAAAAATGTGTGCCTAGGGATCTTCCTCAAGTAAACACTGATTTTTGTGTGAATGAGAGGATATATAGAATTGCACCATCATCATTACATGGATTGGGGTTGTTTTGCATGGATGGCATAAAGGTTGGATACGACAGATGTACAAAATTAATGGAGTATGTTGTACCCTATTACAACCACAGTGATTGGATGCGTCTGGTCCAATATACGCGCAGTATGCATAGATATGGGTTGTCAACAAATGATATACAACTGAAAGACAAAGCGCAAAATAAAGTAGTAACGTTGTACATTGACGGAAGGGAAAAAACAACTGGTAATATTGCGGGTTTTATAAACAGTATACAACCAGGGTCTACACTTAAGCAACCCAACTGCATATTCGAGTCGTGTGAAGGAAACGTGTCTTTGTATGTGGCATTAAATCAATAGCTGCTGGCAAAGAACTGCTTATTAATTACAATTTGAATCGTGTAGATACAAACACGGTTAGTATGACCACTGGAGCCTCGAGGCAACCTGTAAACCTAAATGTAATTCCACATTCTAAATACTTCAAAACTGTACACATAAAAAACATGTAGCATAATGTTTATTTTTGTTATGTATTTTTTAGCTTTTACATATTATGTTCATTGTGATAATGTTCTATGCTTTTTTTGCAGGTGGATGATCGGGGTAAGTACCTAGCTGTTGATCAAACCACACCCTCATATAGGCATCAGGTAAACTTAGATGTAATCCTATGAATCTATCATTATAGACAATTTTTGTTAATATAATTTTTTGCGTAGACTATTGCTTCAAAGACTAAGCAATGTTTTATATATTTCTGTTGCAGACAGGGGATTTGGTTTATAAAACACCATCTCAACACTCTATATAGTTTGAGGTCTCCCAGTTGATGAAAGATAATGAAACTAGTAGGTTTGCAGAC
The DNA here is from genome assembly GCA_001517045.1 of Pseudotsuga menziesii. Lineage (NCBI taxonomy): Eukaryota > Viridiplantae > Streptophyta > Pinopsida > Pinales > Pinaceae > Pseudotsuga > Pseudotsuga menziesii. The sequence continues at coordinate 28,914 of LPNX010676997.1, read as the reverse complement.
CCATTGAGGGTGCTACAGAAGACCATGGAAAAACAAAATGAGGAACTTGTTCTTCTGACATTGATAGTTCCACAAATAGAAGAGATCAAATCAAAGATTCAATTGTTGTTACAGAGATGTCGACAATTGCAAGTAAGTTCACAAATAATAATGTAAATTCATTTAGAACTTTATAATATTTAATTTTATATGCTATTGAACTTATAATACAATGGTTTGTATTTATAGGAAGTTATGCATCTTCACAGTGGTGGTCTAGGTATTGTTGGTCCTAGTGACCAAACCACTCCATGTACACAACATATTGCCTCGTTATTGTCAACTGAACAATCGGAAACATGCTCTGCGACACCCCCGAGGCCAGCAGAGGGTGCAACCGATGTTGGTCGACTCACAACAGATGCTACAGAAGAAGGGGTGGATGCAGGGTTAGATAGAGAGGTGGATGCATTTCTTGGATCTTCTCATGTCACTTGCATTGGTTCAATAGTGGCAACATTTTTGGTGAACGAAGAACTCGTTCCAATAAATATAAAGAATATTCCAGGTGATTATATATTGTTCAATTTAGTTTTTTTAATTTGTTTCTAATATACCGATAATAGTTTTTAATGTTGACTAATGATGGCATTAAGGTTTTACAGGAAATGATGTATTTTATAAACATCTAAATGATTTTTCCTTGGATATCTTCGGGCGCATCATTCACACAAGGTGGGACAAGCTGAAAAAATATTTAAAAGATGAGCTGACTAATCGCTTGGTTGGTTTGTTCAGAAAAGATACCTTCAATACATCGAAGGTCCTATAGAAGGATGGAAAACATTTGAAGATTGTCCAAGACCAGTATAGGATTCACCTAGAAAAGAACCCTAGGTATGAGCGCCCTCCGATGATTCCATATAGGGAGTGGAAAGCTCTAGTGGAAGATGGAAAAGAGAAGGGTCTAAGAAAAGCAAGAAAGATACCACCAGGAACAGGGAGGTATGCAATACATTCCATAATGATGATGGTAAGCCCGATTATTGTTAGTTTTTATATTGAATTTGGAACATTGACTAACGTAATTCAACACTTGATTAGTTTGTCGGACACATCTAAGGCCACCAAAGCAAGAATGAAAAAAATTGGTTAACACAAGATTGGGCCTAGTGGTTATTCGAACTTGGTGGCCCAATATGTAAGTATTGAAAACCCGAAACTGCATCCAAATAATATATAGAATTTTATTTTATTTTTTTATTTTTTATTTATTTATTTATTTTTATTCTGGAAAAAAATGTAAAATTAATGACATCATGCAAATATACAGGCCGATCAGTTCAAAGAATTTCCCACTGAGGAAGACATGAAGCTTGGCTTCGAACAGGGCTTTGATGTCGTTGTTGAACGCTGGAGAAGCTTGTCTGGGAATACTGCATAATCTTCTATTGATCCATATGGTGGGCAGGTATATAAAAACTATATAGTTTAATGATAATGTATTAATTCTCATGCAATTTATTCATTATAAAAAAATAACATAAATTATTTATTCCTTTTTTAGGAAAAAAGTAATGATCTCGTTCAAGTCGACGATGTACACCAACCAGATGAAGATCATTCTTCGATTCCTAGTAATGAATTTATTAATATGCTACTATTTTGTATAGATAATTCCATATTATGAACATTAATTCTAGTTCTACACAATTCAACTACAGAGCATGTAAATGAATATAACATTGAACAGGTTGAGCCTGTATAGGATAATGATGAACATGTTGATGTGCCCATGCTAGGTAAAAACACACCTTTGTAATGTTTTTTTAAATGAATTACTTGTATTTATAAAAATAAAAATAAATTAATGAAACATTTTGACAATATTGCAGAAATTCATCGCCCCTCACCGCAAGTTCAACCATGCGAGTAGTCTAGTAGGGAGACTGAGGATCAGATTCCAGAAGATGCACTTCTAACTAAATATTTAAAGAGAAAAAAAGTAAAAAGGAAGTGGCTAAAGAAATTTTGAATAATTCTTATTTATAATAAACTTTTTTACATGGCTTTTTCCTCTATTTCATGAATGAATGGTTTACTGACTTTTTTATCGGCTATTGAATAAATGAATGGTTTAATGAATGATTTAAAGAATGATTTAATGAAAGCTTCTTCCAACTATTGAGTGAAATAATTTGCAGTAAATTGTTATTTGCAAGTATATGCATTCGGTTTGGGGAATTGAGAGTGATGTGAGGGGGGGAAAGGGCCATACGAGCTTCCAAATTCATGTGGTTGGTCCTGTTTAGTAGAGAATATTAAATTATTCTTGAAACAAAGAGGAGCTCATTGAATGGTAAGGAAGAATACATTAAAAACGGTTATTTCTATAATTTTAGTGTTTAATTTTTACTATTTCTATTTGACTCCTCAATTGGAACTTGTTACAGATAGCATTAAGAAACATTTTCATAGTTAAGAGGAAGGAAATGGTGTTTTGATGTGATCGATGTCCTTATATACATAGTGTTTGTGGTTCTCCATGTTTTATTAGGTGATCTATTATTAACAGTTAATTTACTTGAATAGTTGAATAGTATTGTAATTTACATTGTAATAGTATTGTATTTATTTAGATTGGTTTTGTTTTTTTCATAAACAAACAAATATTTATTTGATGGCTCCTAACATGAAATTATTGCAACATGACAAAATTTGAAGTATGTTGAATGATGTTTTGAAAGGTAAAGCAGAAGAAGATGGTGCGAAGCTCCACAAATCAAGGTATAATTATTTTTTCTTTTACTTGATTGAATTGTGTATTGGGTATCTATGCATGTGCACACATGCACATTTAGTTGATGATGGTGATTACCATATATTCAGGTGAACTTTGTTCTATCTGATCTATAAACTTCCCTTAAATAGGTTGGACCGACACCATATTCTCCAAGAAAGAAACCCATAAGTCTTCTACATATTTTATAGTGATGACCATAAGCTATGAAACCCTCGTATCATGATATGTAATAGTCCTTGTCCTCCTCGTTTAAGGGTTGTAAATGCTTATCATTACCACTCTGTAGGGATTTAACTGTTGAACATGTCAGAGGAACTTTCATAAATTCTCCACTTTAGTAAGAAAAGACTAAACATCACCACCCTAAGGAAGGTAATATTGCATTTCTTAATTGGTTGGTTGTAGATCCTCCATGTTGGCCTTGTCCGTTGTATCAAGGATTCTCTAAGCCATCAACCTGGCCAAACCTTGGCCACGAACCATTGTAGTTGGATTTAAATCAAGGTCTTAGTCCCGAATCTTGGTGATCTACCTACCCCTTGTCCCACTACTCTCCTATTGCAAAAGTATATCCTTCACCATGGGATGAGGAATGTAGGACACTGTCTTAGAATTCCAAAAGTGATCATGAAATTAGTTAGGTGCCTTCACCAAGGAATAAGCTTATGTCTCCATTGAGGTTGCGCTTCCACCTTTCCCCCTGAAGTGCGTTGCTTGTGAAAGTAATTGGTTGCTCACGCCCTTGCTGATTTTTTTGTAAGAAAACAACATAGACTTTGCTTGATATATCTACAAAGGATTTATTTGCTTCTTCTCTCCACTTCTTCAATCTCAATCTTATCAAGATTATTTAACCAAAATATTTCCCAAAAAGAACTAGGAAATGTTTCATCGTATTCAAGATTGGTTGTAACCAAAAGTTTCAAAAACATAATTGGAAACAAAGGAATAGATGAGGTTTCAAAAACATAATTGGAAACAAAGGCATAAATGAGAGGAGTACCTTTTCCAGTTCATCTAAAGAGGAACGAAATATTCAAGTCGTTATCTTTCTTCAACCTATTTGATATAGGACTTCCAATTTTCGCAAAAATAGGAAATGAAACACTTTACAGAATTGATGCAACCAAAGAAATATTGAATGATTCGTTTTTTTTAGTAAAAAGATTCTCCTAGATACCCTTCACTATTTTCGGATCAATCCTTACTCCAATATTGTGTTCCAAAATCTTGCCTTAAAAGACCCCCAAGATGATTTTTCTGAATTCAACGATATGCCCAAGGATTTGCACCTCTCAACAATCTTGCTAAGTGTCCAATATGATCATCCCCATTCTTCAAAAAAACAGTGATATCATCTTGGTACAGTGCTATGCACTCATTAGAGAAAGCAAAGTCCATAGTACATTGGAAAGTGGCTTTAGCAGTTGTCAATTCAAAAGGAATCCACACATATGCATAAGTTCCCCAAGGGGTAGTGAAAGCAATTTTATATCTCTCATTAAAACAAAAATTACACAGATATGAAAATGGAGGGTCAAGGACATGAATGGGACAATGGAGTGTCCCATTCCAGTAGTGATTAATCCTCTCTCAAAACATTAGTTTTTTCTCAAGGCCATCATTTGTTGGCTAACTTTACTCATAGAAAACGTTGATAGCTTCTTTGGCCCTATCCATAGTTCTTCATACAAGTAGCCCATTGCATGGTTTTCCCATTAACTAAATGGAGAACCTTTACCAAAATATTTTTGATTGAGCACACTTCCTCCACTCCTTTCTTTTCCCCATCAACTAAATGAAGAACCTTTACCAAAATTTTGTTGAATGAGCACTCTTCCTCCACTACTTGCCAAAATCCATCTTGGTTTATGAGTTTGTGCTATAGGCACAACCATGCCACTCATAAAAAATAAACATCTCTTCAACTTCAGCTCATAACAATTAAGGGACAGGAGGGAAATGAAATTGGTGGAAAAAATGTGTAACTCTAGGGTGCAAGAAATTTTTGTTCCTTGTGACTCACCTCATGAGACTGAGGATAAATGCATGGTTATATATGTATTTGGTCATGTTAATGCCTTGATCAATGGTTACATTGAAAAATGTGAGGTTACTGATATCCTCGAGATCAATCGATGCAATGGTAAACACATGGAGTCAAAGACAATGTGGGGTTTTTCTCCACTAGAAAAGTGTTGGTGCCTACATAGTTAGCAACATTATTGGTGATTACCTGCACCACATGATGCACAATGCTTTGACAAATTCATCCAACTAAAAACATAACAATGCTACATCTTTAACATCTGTAGCTGCATCATAAACTTTGTGGCCTTTTGGCAGTTTACTATGAAATTAAGAAAGGCCTTGCCCTTCCCATACGTCCAACCATCAAACTATACCATGCATCTAGTGCCCCCTAATAATTTTCTTGGCTCCTCTAGTCGAGTCCCTATATTGGCCTTTTCCTTTTGAAGGAGTGCACAACCACTACTTCTCATAGATAAGGGGCTTTATATCGTAGGCCAATTGGACCAAAAATAGTGTCAACAACAAGCATACCCTAGGAGAACACACTAGTATTGGAAACAATCAAATATTTGTTGCTCTAACAAATACCTTGCCACAACTGTCAACTTCTTCCTTTTTTCTAACCACTGATTTAATAATGGATGGTTGTGACTCCTATTTAATTCTTGGAACAAATACAGGAAAGGTCCTCACAGATGTTGAACCTATGGATTTCCTCTCACAATCCCCAGTTTTTGATACACCTGTGGCTATAGGGGATCTAGCGATTCCTCTAGCAACAATTTTCAAGTTTTAAAGTTATCGACTCAACTTTCTTTCTAACTCATGAGGAGCCTCATGGCATCTTGGATAATTTCTGGGGATGCTACTAACTATAACATCATGTCTTGGGATTCTTTCCAAATGGTATTTCAAGTGGTACACCCCTCTTCATATCTGTTCCAAATAGCTTACAACATAATTTCATTCTGTTTGCCCCATCCTCAGGTTCATCATACTGCCAAAATGGGGTTTTTGCCTTCGGCATATTGCCAAAGAAATGACCAATTTCAATCTTCAAACATAGGGAAAAAATGAAAAAAATGAACATAAAAGATTGCTGGAAAAAAATAGGGCTATATTTTCTAAATTTGTTCTATAATCCATGAAAAAATGAGAACCAGAGGCAAGTAGTATGCACTTTGCAAACCCTTGCATAAATTTGAAAAAAAATAAGTTTTATGTTGATTAACACAAGCCTATGGGAATGAAAACAATTACCCCCCAAATATTTAGTTTTCAACCATTATTGGTGCTTTTCCATGCACTGCTGTCTATTTCCCATCAATTAGCAATTATTTCTAATTAATCTTGATTATTTCAATTCTGGAAATTCATGATTTTTTGCCCGTAATTAATTGTTTTAGTATTTAGATCAGGATCAATAATTGATTAATTTGACTAATCCTAGGGGCTCATCTCTGTATGCGGGGACTTACCTTCCTGTTGTGCCAGCAGTCTAGGTGCTTGGGTATGCATAGAAACATCTGTATCTCTAAGA
>LPNX010676997.1:6354-19867 GCA_001517045.1 Pseudotsuga menziesii | reverse complement strand
TGGGTCTATGAATGTTTCAGTTGTAGGACTCAGCGGGTTTTATGATGTTTATCGTTGCCGAGGTTTGGCCGAGGTTTGAAAGGGGATTTTTAGTCGCCGTTTGTTAGAGGTCAGTCAGACTTGGCGCCGATCCCGCATTTACTGTTGGAAAATATCTCGCTTTGCGTTGTTTCGAAGAGTGTTATGACTTTGACCAGAAGTCAAAGCCTAATTGAGTTCCGCCATTGTGGCGCCAGAGTAGACTAACTACCCATCGGACTGCTTTTCCTTTCACCGTTGTCTTGTGTTTCTCAAATGTTGACTAATCTGTGGATTTTCTTGACTGTTTAACTTCCGTCGTTGTGGCTGTGTAGCGCACTAACTTTTCGATGCTTCAGAAGATCCGACCCTGCCATTTTATCACGCGACTTTTTGGTTTGTGTTCTGGAACCCCTAGACTGTAGGACTTCCACCGTAGCAGCTACGTAGCTCACTAACGGACCGATGTTAATTGTTTCGATTCGTCGATGGAGGGTTTTATGTGCCTATTTCTTAATCATTTTCCCGTCGATTATTTTGAGCTCATAACCGATTTCATGAATGACCAGTGTGCCTGGTTTTTTTTAGTTGGTTGAAATTTTCACATGAAAACCCAGCCTCGGTTTTCTTGTTTTTCAGTACTTATTTTATTGGTATTATGGTTTATATTTATTGGAAATGGTCAGAATAAATGATGAGTTTTCATTGATCGCAGGCAGGGAAGATTTTCTCATATCCCTTTGAAGATTATTGCGGCGAAGAAGATGCAGTTGAAAGATTAAGCATGTTAAAGCATAAGGCAGCAGAGTTGTTGCTCGAGGAAGAAAATAATAAGGGTCTGAAGAGGGACCAAGGAATGGTAGAGTGTAATCCTTAAATAGTAAAGGCCCAGGCTTGGGCGATTCGTCAGCTACCTAGCTATGCCCGTTTTTTATAAAAGTCTTTATTTTAAACGTAACATTGAATCATGAGCATTCGCTAAATGACAAGAAAGAGAGGAAAGAGTGAGGAGGGGCATTTTCCTGGAGAGACTTGTGAACTATTTGTTGCAAGAGGAACTATTTTGTTTTGCCATAATAAAATTACAATTTTGCCTGTTGGAGAAAGTGCTGCGTGGAATGTTCAAATGTGATGAAATGAACAATGTTGAAGGGGAACTATTTCGTTTTCAGCTGTTTTTCATTAACTGTGAGATCGTTCTAACTTTCTAAACCTATGTTCTTATATGAATGTTCTCTGGTTTATTCTATGATAATTTCCACTATGAGTAATGAATGTTTTAACAGATGATGAGCTATCTTATTGTGCATATCCTTATTCATGTTTATGTGTTTTGATTCTAAGAACAACTATCTCTGATTTATCTTAACATATGAACAGTATTACATTACTCATGAATTGATAATATTGCTCCCTAGGGATAGCTTAGTTAATATAGTTTTTTCAGTTGTGTGTGATTTAGATGCAGGAGAGTCTAAGACAAGAGGTAAGAACCTGTGCATCACATTGTGACCACTCCTCGTATTATTTATCAATCTGCATTTTAGATAGGCACTTGCATATCATACTTAAAGTCAAAAATACAAAAATATACATGGTGGACCGGGCCACAACCGGTAAAACCCTTTTTTTGTTACTTAACCTATGGTAGCGGGACCGCAAACCGGACGGATTTCCCATACCAAACTGTCATTGGCTAGTTAGGAACGTTGACTGGGGAGAATCCCTTGCTATTGTTGCCTGCAAATTTCCAGGCTTCAATAGTTTCTAGCGTTAGAAGGAGGGCCACCAATGCATGGCTAGCCGGGGAAATCCATTTCCTCGAAATTACTCCACCAGTGATAGTTTTCAAAGCAGTTTATTTCCTGATCCAAATACTGAAGAGAATAGAGAACATTTGTTTTCTGTGGACAACCAAGTAGTCAATGATCTGAGAAGTCACACACGGGCCTATGTAAAGAGTATTGGAGGATTACCCACTATCCCTGATTTACCCCAAAGAGAATACAAGAAGAAAGATCGTCCCATCTTGGAAGATTCAGTGTTGGTTGGAGATTTGGAAGAGTTAGTAGAAGTAGCATTATAGGAAGTTGTTCAGCCTTTGAAACAAGTAGGCCCAAATACACCTTACTATTCTCCTGTGCATACTCCTGTTCCTTCACCTCCTCACTCTCCATCTAGACTCATGGAAAGCATTAATTCCAATCAGCCACTTAACCCACCAAATCCACCACCGGCTTGGAAATCCAGATCACCCTTGAACTTAACACCTCCGTTGCATGACCTACCTCAAGATTTTGAAAAGATGCTCCCCAAGTTTGATCCAAATAAGAAGATGTTAGTAGACGACCATTTACAAAGTTTCTATTTGGCAATAGAAGGATTAAGAGCTGGGGAACATGAGGATGTAGTTTGTAGACTTTTTCCGCACACCTTTAAAGGAGCAGCAGCATCATGGTATTTTGGTTTGCCTGCAAACGCTATCCCAGACTAGGATACCTTTGAAAGGATTTTCAGAAGTAAGTATGCAACCCAAAAAACTCATGCGGCTCTCATGAAAGGACTGTGCGCCTTAAAGAAAGAAAGAAAAGAGAAGGTGCATAGTTTTACCCAAAGATTTGCAGCCTATCTTAAGAAATTTTCTGAAGCTGACAAACCCTTGGATAAAGTTCCAATTCAGTATTATACTTCAGCTTTAGGGCCTGATTTGGCCATGTTTGCCAAAATGAAAGCCAAACCTATGCTAGCAGAGACTTATGAAGAAGTGGAGAGAGTAGAGGCTGAAAAGGAAAGCATCGAAGATTATCCTGAGTAGTCAAGAGAAAAAAATGTTGGGAGGAAAGCTTTGTTATTTACTAAGTCTAAAGAGGAGCAATCACCAAATTTATAAGGAATGGCAAAGATTATGCATAAGCTCTCTAACAGAATAATAGACTTGGAAAAGGAAAAGGAAGCCCAGAAGTTTTATAAGCCTTATTACAAGAAAAGGGAAGATAACAATCAATCCCAACCCTCTCCTCACAGTCTTGTATCGATGAACTTAGAGGAGGTGGGGATGGATAACTTTTGCACTTTTCACCAACAACCTCATTCTAAAAAGAATTGTCCTCAATGGATAAATTCAATGACGTTGGTAATGAATCAGCTGTTGGATTCCAAATTAACCGAGGATAATGATGAAGAAGGAAAAGACAACAATAAATCAACAGAAAAACAAGAGGATGAGGCCATGGTTTTATGGGACTGTGTATCGTTGTTTGATACCGAGGAAGAAAAGGATCTGAGATATGAAGATATCTTGGAAACAAATGTAACAACGAGAAGCCAGGGGTTGATTAAGGAAAACAATCTTATGCTCCCAAAGATTAAGAGACTTCAAAAGAATGTTAACAAATTTAAAAAAAAACACCTCAGCTAATAAAATTCCAGAATTTACCACCACCAGTCAAAATCCCAAATAGATCAACATGCCTACTAAGCCCATTGAAGAGAAAATGAATAATGTTAAAATGAATCTCACAGAACAAAAGATGGATTATAACATTGTGGAGGATATCAAAAAGGTAAGGGCAAATATCTCATTATTTGAGATGTGCAATGTGCCGCAGCAGGAAGAAAAGTTATTGAAAGCACTTGAAATATCAAAGGAGAAACTTCCCACTGACAATCAACCCCAAGAAGAAGAAATTGGTGAAGCAAGTGTGGGAGGTAAGCCTAAATGCAAGACTCCGCCTTTTCTCCTTACTTTTGAAATTTTCAACCACAACGTGCATAACTGTCTAGTAGACTTGGGGCCATCAGTCAACGTTATGCTGTTGTTGGACTGCAAAAAGATAATGGAAAACCTAAACCATCTACATGGAGGGTTATTCAATTGGATAGAATGAATGCGAAGGTAATTGGGGAAATGGAGGATGTTCTCATTTGTTTATCTTCAAATGATAAGGTATGTCAATTCATTGATATTGTGGTAGCTGACATACTTGAAGCTTATGGACTTGTTTTGAGCAGATATTGGTCAACAAAGCTGAGTGGATATTTTGCCTTAGACTGGTCACATTTGTGGCTACCTTATAAAGAAATCCCCAATCAAATTAAATTTTTAAGAGAGCCCCACATGAAACACAATGTTACTTAGTTCGAAGGTAAAAATGAACTAGTGAATTCTGTTTTGGGAAATTACTTTATTGAGTTAGAACCGAGAAACTATCAAGCAGAAGAAGCCAGCGATACATCACATACTCAGCCTGATCTCCTTCGGTTTTCACAGGCTGATGAAATTGATTGTAAAATAGTAGATTTAGCTATAAATGTAGATGTTGATTCACACATAGTAGTGATAGGCGATTTTTGGACACTTTTCTTTGATGGGTCTAAAACTTTGGAAGGGTCAGGAGCCAGCTGTGTCCTGATTGATCCTAAGAAAAATAAACATTTTCTTTCATGTAGGTTAGCGTTTGAATGCACCAATAACACAACCGAATATGAAGCACTAGTTCAGGGACTAAGAAAAGCAATTGAGTTAAAGGTAGAAAATCTGAAAGTGTATGGGGATTCTAAAATAGTTGTAAAACAGATTCGAAATCAAATACATTGCATTTCCCCTCATTTAAAAGCTTCTCAAATTGAAGTATGGGATTTGCTTAAATTTTTCCATGCATTTAATATCGTATCGATACCTAGAATTAAGAATGCAGCAGCTGACTTATTGGCCACCTCAGATGCGAGGCTTGTGCCCTCTAATAACCGGTGTTCTATTGAATTTCTTTTCAGGCCTTCAGTTCCAGATATGATTACCAATTTATGGGTTTTTGATGATGATCAACAGATTCTAGAATGCTTGACAAATGACGAGACCTTCAAAGGGGTAATTATTAACGATGAAGAACATTAGACCGAGCTAAAATTCAACAATTTTATTCCTAAAGGAGTCAGGACTTTAGAGCGAATGTTTCGTCTAAACAAGAAATTCAGAAGGCCAGTGAATGTGAAGACTCATAGCTCATCTCTACAATTCGAGTTGATTAATTGGGGACTGAAATTGATCCTAAATATGTGAATTTGGGAAAGTGTTGCTCTCCAAGTGAAAGGAATAAGTTCATTAGTCTGTTCAAACAATACAAAGATGTTTTTGCCTGGACGTATGAAGATCTGAAGACATATGACACCAAAATTATTCAGCATGTTATCCCCATCAGATCTGGAGTCAAGTCTTATCAACATCATTTAAGGAAAATGCATCCAAAATTGGAGCCTGTGATTCAGAATGAAGTAAAGAAGCTATTGGATGCTAAAACTATTTTCAAAGTTAGACACTCGAAATGGATTTCAAATCTGGTACTAGTAAGAAAGAAATCTGGAGAAATTAAACTATGTGTGGATTTCAGAAACCTAAATCGCGCTTTGGATCAAGACAATTATCTTGTCCCACCCATGGAATAGATATTGCAAATAGTTTCGGGTTCTGAATTATTTTCTTTATTAGATGGATTCTCTTACTACAATCAAGTGTTAGTAGCTGAAAAAGACAGACTTAAAACTACATTCAGAACCAGATGGGGGACTTTCGCTTACAGAAGGATGCCATTTGGACTCATAAACGCTGGAGCTACTTTCCAGAGGGCTATGGACATAGATTTCCGTGGTCTGATTGGATGCAGTGTTGTAGTATACCTTGATGACATCACAATATTCTCAAACAAAAGGGAGGAATGCGCATTCCATCTAAAATAGATTTTTGAATGTTGCCGAAAATATGGTATCTCGTTAAACCATAAGAAGTGTGTATTTGTCGTTACTGAAGGTAAGTTACTGGGTCACGTGGTTTCTAAGAAGGGGATCTCCTTAGACCCATAGAGGATTAAAGCTATCAAACAGATTCCCTTACCCCATAATAAAAAGGGCATGCAATCATTTATGGGGACAATAAATTTCGTGCGAAGGTTTGTGCCAGATTTCACTCAAATTGTTAAACCTTTGCAGCAAATGGTAAAGCAAAGTGTACAATTCAAGTGGACTGATGTAGAGAAGAATGCATTTAGTAAAATAAAGATAGCTGTTGTGCACGCACCCTCCCTCAAAAGTACGGATTTTGAGAAAGATTTTATTTTGTACACTTTCGCATCTGATGATTCACTAGCAACGGTGCTTACCCAGAAGGAAGATGGGGGAGATGAGTTCCCCATATCATTTATGAGCACTGCTCTGCAAGGGGCCAAATTGAATTACCCAGCTGTGGATAAACAAGATTACACAGTGTTTAAAGTGGTCAAACAATTCAGACCATATATACTTAAGAACCGGACAAAGGTAATAGTTCCACACCCAAAGGTGAGGTCCCTTTTTGTACAAAAAGAATTAGGAGAAAGAAGAGGCAACTGGGTAACAGCTCTACAGGAGTATGACCTTGAATTCAATCCAGCCTCCATAGTTAAAGGGCAAGGATTGTGTAAACTAATGACTGAAAGTAAAGACAATGAATAAAATAACTGGGAAAACGAAGCTGAGTTACATGTGGTGGATGTATGTCCTCTTTTCACAGCTCTGGACTCCTGGTATCGAGACCTTGTGCATTACCTTCAGGCGGGATTGTTACCAGAACATTGGTTATCTAAGCAAAGAAGAGCACTGTGTCTTAAATCAGCCTCATATCAGATTGTTGAAGGAATATTATTCAGAAAAAATTATCATAGAGTTCTTCTTAGATGCTTAAAGAAAGAAGATGCGAAGAAGGTCATGATAGACTTACATGATGGGCCTGCTGGAGGACATTTCTCTAGAGATACAACAGCCCATAAAATTCTCCGAGTTGGATACTATTGGCCCACACTGTTCAAAGATGCACATGCCCATGTCATAAAGTGCGATGTCTGTCAAAGGTGTGGTGGAAGACAAGTTAAAGCAGTAGGACCATTAAAGCCTGTGATGATAACAGAACCTTTTGAGCAGTGGGGGATGGATATCATTGGAGAGATAAATCCAAATTCTTCCTTGCAACACAAGTATATTCTGACGGAAACCGATTACTTCACTCGTTGGGTCGAAGCCATTCCGTTACGTAAAGTGAATGAAGATGCGGTCATGGACTTCTTGCAAGATCATATTATGACCAGGTTTGGAGTTCCAATTTCTCTAGTTTTCGATAATGCTACTTAATTTTCCTCTATTAGATTAACTGCATTTGCTCATGAAAAAGGAATTAAGTTGCATTACTATGCAAATTATTATCCACAAGGAAATGGTTTGGCTGAATCTACGAACAAGAATCTGATTAGAATCTTAAAAAATACTGTGATAGAAAACCAGAGAAGTTGGCATTTAGCATAACCAAATGCTCTTTGGGCTGATAGGGTCACCCCCAAGACTTCGTTAGGTGTGTCCCCATATACCCTTTTTTATGGAAAAGAGGCCATTCTACCCCCCAATATCATGCTACCCTCTTCCATAATAGCTCAAGAATCAAGAGGATTAGATAATGAAGTCTTGCAGATGAGGATACATAATATTTTGAAGGCGGAGGAATCTAGATCCAAGGCCAGAGAACGTTTTAAACAATAATGGGAAGTAGTGAAGAGGTGGTTTGATAAGCACAAAGCTGGGAAAAAATCATTTGAAGTAGGAGATTTGGTTCTTAAGTGGGATCACCCTCATGATGAGAAGGGAAAACACACAAAGTTTCAATAGTTATGGGTAGGCCCTTTCCATATTGCAGCAAAACTTTGCCCCTCAACCTATAAGTTGTAGGATTTACAGGGATGGGAGGAGAACTTACCAGTAAATGGTTTAGTTCTTAAACCTTATTTTTCTTGATTTTGTTTTGTTTTGTACATAAATAATTGACTTGTTTTGCCACTTTGATTTGTTCCTTTCCTTTTGTTTAGTATAGTTTTCTTCTAATTCCAATAAAAGAAGCAAACTTTTGGTTGCATGGAGAGCATCAGAACCCTTGATAAACTGAGATTCTTTGGGCATTAGACTGTGTCTTATTGTTTGAATCTGATGTAATTTCTTCTAGTAAGTAGTTTTCCTAAATGTCTATGAACACATTGAGGTCCAGCGTAATCCCTGAAATAACTCAGAATCAAAAGGTCTGGAATACTATTTCGAGGCTTCATCCATTTCACATCTAAAACATCCTAGGGGGTGACAGCAAAAGACCCATGGAAAGGGGAGCAGGGTAAACAGTATATTATATCTAAATGATCCAATGCCAAGAATTGAAAGCTAAAAGGCTAATAAGAGTCAAAACTCCTAAGAAAGCAATATTTATCAAAACAAAGTATTGAATTATATGAGTACAGATTGCCAAAAGTTCTTCTTCGTCCGTGAGCCAAAAATTAAATGCATCTCTCACACAAAAGGACACTATGGATAGAAGAGCCTGAATAAAATTAAGAAAGAAAGGCATGAGGAGGACTCAAAAGAACAAAAAGTCCACAAACGAAAAGTGCCAAGTGGCATGGGAATGAGGAACAAATGAATAGTTCTGTTTACCATGTGTTACAATCATGTGGTGTCTAAGTTGGAAGCTACCCAAAGGCAGAGTAAAATGAAATCCACCTACTTAGCCTCAAAAGAGTTATCCCGACTTTGAGATTTTGGGTTTCATTTCCTAAAATTCGACTATCATCAATGATTACAAGTACATTTGACATTATGGGAATCCAGACATCTAAAAGAATTTAGCATGTCAGTTTTACTGCTAAATAGTCTGTTGCTTAAGAAGGAGTTTATTCAGAGATCTGGATTCACTAGTGAGCTGCCAATTGTTGTAGTTGCAACTTTTCCCAAATTTCTAAAAATTTTGGACCCTCCTTGTTGATTTTGTTGAAGGCCATTTGTTCCCACTTTGCTACACGTTTGGATTTTTTGAGGCCAATTTGTTTTGCCTTTTGGTAATCCGTTTGGGTCTACGAATGTTTTGGACTGTAGGAATTAGCAGTTTTTATGATGTTTATCGTTGCCAAGGTTTGGTCGAGGTTTGAAAGGGGATTTTCAGTCGCTGTTTGTCAGAGGTCAGTCGGACTTGGCTCCGATCCCACGTTTACTGTTGGAAAAGATCTCACTTTGCGGTTTTTCGAAAGGTGTTATGACTCTGATCGGAAGTCAAAGCCTAATTGAGTTTCACCGTTGCGGCCCCAGAGTAGACTAGCTGCCCGTAGGACTGCTTTTCCTTTCGTCGTTGTCCTGTTCTATGTTTCTCCGATGCTGACTAAATTACGGATTTTCTTGACCGTTTAACTTCTGTCATTGTGATTGTGTAGCGCACTAACTTTTCGATGCTTCAGAAGATCCGACCCTGCCATTTTATCGCGCCACTTTTTGGTTTGTGTTCCAAAACCCCTAGACTATAGGACTTCCGTTGTTGCGGCTGCGTAGCTCACTAACCAAATGATGTTAATTGTTCCAATTTGCCGATGGAGGGTTCTACGTGCCTGTTTCTTAATCATTTTCTCACCGATTGTTTTGAGCTCATAACCGATTTCGTGAATGACTAGTGTGCCTGGTTTTTTTTAGTTGGTTGAAATTTTCACATGAAAACCTAGCCTCAGTTTTCTTGTTTTTCAGTACTTATTTTATTGGTATCATGGTTTATATTTATAAAAAATGGTCAGAATAAATGATGAGTTTTTGTTGATTGTAGGAAGGGAAGATTTTCTCAGATCCCTTTGAAGATTATTGCGGTGAAGAAGATGCAGTTGGAAGCTAAAGCATGTTAAAGCATAAGGTAGCAGACTTGTTGCTCAAGGAAGAAAATAATAAGGGATTGAAGAGGGACCGAGGAATGGTAGAGTGTAATCATTAAAGAGCAAAGGCCCAGGCTTGGGTGATTCATCTGTTACCTAGCTATGCCTGTTTTTTATAAAAGTCTTTATTTGAAACGTAACATTGAATCATGAGCATTCGCTAAATGACAAGACTAGAGATCGAAACGGTCGTGGGGAAACCAAAAGGTTTTGAGCTGGTTCTTGTATAAATATAGAGAGGAAAGAGTGAGGAGGGGATTTTTCCCGTAGAGACTTGTGAACTCTTTGTTGTAGGAGGAACTATTTCATTTTGCAATAATAAAATTACAATTTTTCATGTTGGAGAAAGTGTTGTGTGGAATGTTCAAATGTGATGAAATGAACAATGTTGAAGGGGAACTATTTCGTTTTCAGTTGTGTTTCATTAACTGTGAGATTGTTCTAACTTTCTGAACCTATGTTTTGATATGAATGTTCTCTGGTTTATTCTGTGATAATTTGCACTATGAGTAATGAATGTTTTAACAGATGACGAGCTATCTTGTTGTCCATATCTTTATTCATGTTTATGTGTTTTGATTCTGAGAACAACTATCTGTGATTTATCTTAACATATGAACAGTATTACATTACTCATGAATTGATAATCTTGCTCCCTAGGGACAACTTAGTTAATATTGTTTTTTTAGTTGTGTGTGATTTAGATGTGAGAGAGTCTAAGACGAGGGGTAAGAACCTGTGCATCACATTGTGACCACTCCTCATATTCTTTATCAATCTGCATTTTAGATAGGCACTTGCATATCATATTTAAAGTAAAAAATACAAAGATATACATGGGGGACAAGACCGCAACTGGTAAAACCCTTTGTTTTGTTACTTGACCTATGATAACCAGACCGCAAACCGGATGGATTCCCCATACCAAATAGTCACGGGCTATTTGGGAACGTTGACTGGGTAGAATCCCTTGCTGTTGTTGCCTACGAATTTCCAAGCCTCAACAACCTTATATTGGGTTGCAAATTGTAATAGTTATTGAGCAAATTAGAGGTTTGAAACATACGTTCTAATTGCAAAACCTTGTCATAATAGATTCTGTGAAATATTGGAACCATGGAGATTTAAGGATAATCTATTGAGATAGTTGTATTTTTAAAACTCGATACCACCTTTTGGACCATGAATACCGTTTTAAAAACTAGGCATAAAGCATTGTATCAACATAAGCATGGTAGATATAACATTTTTGAAACT
Organism: Pseudotsuga menziesii; assembly: GCA_001517045.1. Classification (NCBI taxonomy): domain Eukaryota; kingdom Viridiplantae; phylum Streptophyta; class Pinopsida; order Pinales; family Pinaceae; genus Pseudotsuga; species Pseudotsuga menziesii. Next base: position 8,846 of record LPNX010676997.1, on the reverse strand, counting down.
CATTGTACTTACAGATATATATATTTCTATGCTGAGTACTATATCATGGCCATCAATCTTAGAGTTGGATCTTGTTAGTTCCTATGATGGTCAATGTAACCAAGTCCTTTGATTCTCTTATTAATTTGTTTTTTTCAATAACAAATTTGGTGTGACCATATTCTATGTTTAGGGTTGACCATATTTGTGGGTTTAACTTTAAGATTTGATAGCTCTTGGTCAACAAACTCAATATTATCAAATATTCTATTTCTTTAGAATTCTATAGATATGTGTACAATTTTTATTTTTTAATTATATAGTTTTTTCAATGTTTAATGTTTGCGTAGTGAATAGCTATCAAGGATCACTACATATAGGATGATTAATTTGGTAATAAGGTATGACTAGTTTAATATTTCCCTAGCTAAAGAACCAGTTTTCATAAAATGTTTTTCATGTGTCTGGAATTGTAGTTTTTTTTTAAATCACAACTCATTTTATTGAATTATTTTGAAATGACATTTCTTGGGCTTCACTCACTATGATTTTGTTAGGATTATTTAATTCAACCAATAAAATATCTAAAGACATCTTAGAAAATTATCGAGAGGAGATGGTTTTGTGAAAATCTTGTATTAAACTAGTTGCAATTGGAGGCATATTTGTTTTTAACTATACAGAAGCCCGTCGATTATCCGACGAGCTGTGGTCCTTCTCCGACGAGGTTTCCATAAGTCCAAAAAGAGCGATCCGTCGGAAAACTGACTCGCACCCGTTCGAAATCCGATGACTTGAGCGTCGCACAAACGGCAAGGTGAAGTTGGGAAACTCAAAAATCACTGTCGGAGCAACGGCTAAAGATTCATTGGACATTCGACACATCTTCGTCATAAATCCGATAAATTATTCCTCTAACATTCGACGGCATAAGAACTAAATTTTAAAGGGAACTATCTCACATTCGACAAAGAAAAGTCATATTTTCGACAAGATGGGAGTCAGAAATTCGACGATGTAGTACGTAAAAAATTTGGGAGTGTTTGGCATATGGTCGAATATCTGACGATATGCCACATATGACAAAAAAATTTGTTGTTGTCGAATTACCAATTGGCTTCTGTCGAATTTCAGACATGGAAGCCATCGGATTTTGGGCTCAAATTTTGTTGTGGTATATTCTTAGAACTTGCTCCTAAAGGTCAAAGGAATGTGAAAAATGCCACTTTTATTTTCTATGTAATGTACAAGTTGTACATAGCCTTCAAGTCACTCAAAAAATGCCCAACGTTTGCACAGGAAAGGAATTCAAAATTGATTGAGAAGGTTGTATCTTTCCGAAGTTCACATATTAGTCATGACAATTTAGGAATGTGAAAGAAACACCACTTGACCTTTTACACTACATTGTTATATTGTATTTTTCCACATAAATTCCCTAAATGTTATGATGGTCCAATATTATCATTTTTACTCATTGCAGACATCCTCTGATCCTTGTGTCATATTTGATATACTTTTATCTTAGAATAACTTCTTAAAAAATTGAATTTTCCAAGGAATATGCAACCTATATGTGTCCATCATGCGTATACACACCCTTTATTTGTCCATCTCGTGTATCCATCTGTTTGAGGTTAAAAATAAAATATACGCTACTTTTTGTGTTTCATTTCGGTTGAGGTCATTCCCCAACTTCCCATATCCATATGTAGCTATCTCTAACTCTCCTAACTACTCCCTCTTGAGAATAAAAGGAGCATAAAAGAAGAAAAAACTAGTCTTAGTCTTAATCTTGGGAGTGCATATTATGGAGAAGCTCTTAGTTCAAGAAATCAAAGTATTCCCTCATTTGGTCAAAATTATAATCAGTTTGCACAAACCATGTCTTGTGTGTGTAGTTTCCCATTCCATATCTAGAATTCTTGATTTATAGATCTCTACATGCAAGAATTTAGTATGATATAAAGATAGCCATACTTTATTGAGCCTATTTTCTATTTTGAGATTTGAATTGAGATCAAGTGGTGAAGAAATCCGGTGGAAGTACTAGAATCTCAGTTTCATAATGGTTCTGCAGCAATAATCAGGTTCAATCATTCTTGTATCTAGTTGTTATTTGATATATAGAATAAATCTATTTTCCATCCACATTTTTTGTACATTTCATATGTGACTATTTATGTTGGATAGAATAAATTCTGCAAGTTTCATCAATTGTAATCCTTATTTTGGAAACATTAATATGTTCTTGTTTTGTGTTTTATTTAGAGATTTCATTCAAATATTCATTTGGAAGGTTGAGAATTAAAGACTCTGGATTCTATTTCAACCATCTGGAACCAAGTAAGTTCATACATACCTTCTTTGTACATTTAAAATTGTTGGATTAAATAATGGAGATTGCTACTTATTTGAATTGAGTTTCTTTCTATTGGGTATCACTTTTTAGTGATTTATCCCAAAATATCACTACGGTATTTTCTCCAAAATAGAAATGGTGACTCCACTGG